>LKNJ01000915.1:0-32520 GCA_002120245.1 Maccullochella peelii
AACACATTATCTAAAGACATAGTTACTCTAGATGGCATTGCCCTGGCCTCCAGCACCACTGTAAGGAATCTTGTAGTTATCTTTGATCAGGATTTGTCCTTTAACTCCCACATAAACAAACTTCAAGGACTGCCTTTTTTCACCTTTGTAGCATTGCAAAAATCAGGCACATCCTGTCTCAAAAAGATGCAGAAAAACTAGTCCATGCATTTGTTATGTCTAGGCTGGATTATTGAAACTCCCTATTATCAGGCTGCCCCAATANCAAAAATCTGGATGACCAGCAACTTTCTGATGCTAAACTCAGACAAAACTGAAGTTATTGTACTTGGTCCCGAACAGCTCCGAAACACATTATCTAAAGACATAGTCTAGACGGCATTGCCCTGGCCTCCAGCACCACCGTAAGGAATCTCGGAGTTATCTTTGATCAGGATTTGTCCTTCAACTCCCACATAAAACAAACTTCAAGGACTGCCTTTTTCACCTACCTAACATTGCAAAAATCAGGCACATCCTGTCTCAAAAAGATGCAGAAAAACTAGCCGTTGCATTTGTTTTACATCTAGAGTGGATTATTGCAACTCCCTATTATCAGGCTGCCCCAATAAGTCCCTTAAGACGCTCCAGTTGATCCAGAAAGCTGCGGCACGCTTACTGACAAGAACCAGGAAAAGGGATCATATTTCTCCCATATTAGCTTCTCTACACTGACTCCCTGTAAAATCCAGAATAGAATTTAAGATCCTTCTCCTCACCTACAAAGCCCTTAATGGTCAGGCACCATCATATCTTAAGGAGCTCATAGTACCCTATTACCCCACTAGAGCACTGCGCTCCCAGAATGCAGGGTTCCTTATGGTTCCTAGAGTCTCTAAAAGTAGAATGGAAGCCAGAGCCTTCAGCTATCAAGCTCCTCTTCTGTGAAACCAGCTTCCAGTTTGTGTACGGGAGGCAGACACCCTCCTCGCATTTAAGAATAGGCTTAAGACTTTCCTCTTTGATAAAGCTTATAGTAGGGCAGACTCAGGTGATCCCTGAGCCACCCCTTAGTTATGCTGCTATAGGCCTAGACTGCCTATGATGCACTGAGCTCCTCACTCCTCCTCACCTATTTCATCTGTACGCACTCTTATCCCATTAATGCTTGTTACTAACTCGACTGCTTCCCTTTCCCGTAGTTGTGTGCTTTTTCTCCTCTCTCTCTCTCTCTCTCTCTCTCTCTCTTTCTGTTGCTTTCTGCAGGTATTTCTGCCTCCGGAGCTGCAGAGTCTGGATCTGTGGCTGCAGGCCACCTGCTGCCCCCTGTTCCTGCTCAACAACTGCTGCTGCTATTATTGTTATAGCTCTTATTATTAGTATTACTACTATTATATTGTTATTAGTATTATTTTTATTAATATTAACATCAATACCATTACCACTACTATTACTTTACATCTGTATTTAGAACTGTACTGTGCTGTTCTACTGTATGTTCTCTTTCCTCCTGCTCTCTCTCTCTCTCTCTCTCTCTCTCTCTCTCTCTCTCTCTCAACCCAACCGGAGGAAGCAGATGACCCCACCCAGACCCTGGTTCTGCTCGAGGTTTGACTTTACATCTTATATTTTCCCATCTCACATGTTGCATTTCCCATCCCAGATATCAGTTAAACTTTTTTGTATTGCAAAAAGATCAATTTACAAACATCAAGGCAGAGGATAAACAGTTTGTTCTTAGATGAAAAAGAATACGAGATACTGTGTATTTGTCCTTTTCACTGTTCTTAAAACACCTTTTTTAAATACAGAAAACAAGGGTTTGGTTTTCTTTTTTTCGAAAAGACAGTCCTGCTTCCGTTGTCACACTGTACCCGCTCACCTGACGGGCAGTGCAATTTCATAATCAAACAATCATTATAGTAACGGCTACGCCTCCTGGATTTTTCCACGAATCACTTTCTGTTGGCTAATCAAGCAACCAATGAAAATGCTCTGACGTCACTGCGATAACAGTTTCCGAGACGCCCCGTACCTGGCTAGACAGACAAACCAGTAATCCTCTGATTCCGAATGTGACAGCTCTTGGTCTTGTTATTGCTCTTCTGGCTGTTAATATTGGCACATTACAAAGATTTTGTATTTTGTGCCTTACCAAATTTGCATGACAATATCGCCAGACTGTCTAACAAACTGACGTTGGCTCCTCTCACCGGTTAACTTATTAACCGGTAATAACACAACGGCCAGCTGACGGAACACTGAGCTTGTTAGCCACCTAGCCCAGCTGTCTTTCCATTCTAACTGCCCTTTGTCTTTACAAGCAAATTAGCTAGCAGGCGTTGTTTCTTCTCTGGGTTAAGTGACACCGGATTTTGCAATTTTACGTTTGTCGCCTGAAAAGACCTAAGCAAACCAAGATAGGCGGCTTGGGAACCAAGATGTCGAACCGAGTGGTGTGCAGAGAAGCAAGTCACGCCGGGAGCTGGTACTCTGCTTCGGGTAACTGTCAACAGAGCACCGCCCTCGTTAGCACACTGTATGCTAGCTGGCTGTTGTTGTTTTTTTCCCCTCATGGCATGTTTTATTGTTTTTTTGGCCTTTGTATAACCTTCATTATCTTGAGATCAAAAACTGTAGAATTCATGGCTTGCCACAGCAGATGGTGATGGCTAACGTTAGGGTTGTAACGCTAATCCAGTTGATGAAAAGTCGGCTAGCTAACATTTAGCTGGTATTGACTCCCTCATCTCGTTTATCCTATTTCGTGCATGGTGGGTTTGAGCTTAATCAGCACTTCCTCCTCGGATGATCGATGGACATTTTCAAAACAAACTGACATCTGCTGCTCAGCATTTTTTGACAAGCAACCAAAGATACCAATTTAACGATCGCTAACTCAGCGGATATTGCAGAACTTCCTGGCCTACCTGCTGTTTGGCTAGATTAGACATTTCCCCGAAACAGCCTGCCAGTAACTATTTTAATTTAAACTGGTAGAATTGTTGTGGTCTTGCTGGTCTCTAAACCCTGACTCGCTTAAGTTAAGAGTAGAAATACTCCCTGCCATGAAACAAAGGACTGGGTAGGGCAGGACAAATTGAAGGTTCATGTTGCACCCCTTCCCCCATTTCACTAGCTAACTGCTAGTTTCTTTTTATTAAACCCCGCAAGCCTGCCTGTTTATCCCGTTTAAGCTGGCCTTGTTACTAATAACCGTTTTCGACAGAACACATGCAGTAGTTAAGCACTACAGAAACATTACCGATATTTATATTTAATGTAAATATATATATATATATGTATATATAAAAACAAGCTACATCTGAAGGCTGAGCTAACGTTAATCTACCCGCATTCCGATGTCCTTGTTCGTGTTTACTACATTAGTTATACCAGTTGTTTGTTTTTCTGCAGACTTAATTATATAAATCACTCATCTATGTTTGAGTGACGTTAGCAGCTGTGGACACAGTAAAGACTAACACTGGTGGTTTGCACAGTAATACAGGCAGTGTGTTCCAGTTTAGTCATCCACAGTTAGCAAGTTTAGGATTGATCTTGTTTTTACTGTTTAATCTGGACCAGAGCACCTATGGTTGCATCTAGATTGACTGTGGAAGGTTGAGTGTTTTAACTAAAAGCTTCAGCTTATCAAAGATTGGCAGAAACCGTATTAGGTGTCATCAGAGATGGGTTGATATCTGCATCTAGAATATGGTGTGTATATGTTAAAGCTCTTTCTAGTTAATCTAGAGTACTTGTTAGTGCTGGCCCGCTATGTCATTCTTAGTCTTGTAAAGAAGCATAGAGCAGTATGAGTCAGCAGCTCACTTTATTTTTTAAATTGCTTAGTTTCATTAATTCTACCTTTTCAGGATCCCAGCTGAACGCACAACTAGAAGGCTGGCTGTCCCAAGCACAGTCCACGATCAGACCTGCTAGAGCCATCATAGCGCCGTAAGCACACATTGACAAATGGAAGAAAAATACAATCTGTATGTGTCAAAAGGTATCTTTGATGCTGTCTCATTCTAAGTTTTTGTTTGCAGGCATGCTGGCTATACCTACTGTGGTGCTTGTGCAGCACATGCCTACAAGCAGGTGGATCCCTCTGTTACGTAAGTCATTCAGTCTTCTGTCTATTCCTTATTTAAATGCTTTGTATGCCTCTTTGTTATCTTCAATTTCCCCCCACAGAGTGAACAGATGTTAGTTTAGATAGTAGAATATAGTGCTGGTGGTGGTGTGCCTTTTATGAACAGAGTGAGTGAGATAAAGTCCTGTTTGCACCTTCAGTCGTAGGGTGTTCATCCTGGGACCTTCACACCATGTGCCCCTCTCCCGCTGTGCCCTGTCACCTGCAGAGATCTATAGAACACCTCTCTATGACCTGAGAATCGACCAGAAGGGTATTCACTGTTTTCACTCGTGACACTGTGATTTATTTTTTTTGTGTGTCGGTGGTTGTCGCTCAGTCTCACACGTCTCAACACGTCCTAACTGGTTAATTCTTTAGGATGGGATTTTAAGGGTCATGTGAGGGAGTGACATCAGAATCAGCATTATTGGCCAGCTATGTGATTCTGATTCCGATTCTGATGTTACTCACTCACATGACCCTTAAAATATCTTCCTAAAGAATTAACCAGTACATAACCACAGTTTGGATTGCAGTTTAGATGTAAGTGTAGAATGTAGTGCATGTTTCATGCCAAAAACCAAATGAGACAAATGCCTTTTTTTTCAATCATTCTGGATTATTCCTCTTAAAAAAAACAGCACAGAACTGTGTTTTACACTTTTTTCATTGTGATTGTTATAGTCTAGCCTGACCAGAGCTTCAACATGCAGACCTCAAGCAGTCTTGGGAGGTGATGCACTTTTAATCATCCTCCAGGGACCAGACAGTTCCCTGACTAACTAAGATAAAGGCTTTCTCAATGATGAGGTTTTGCTCAGCTAGACACTTACTGACACTTCCCTTTTTAAAAGAGTGTGCAGTTCCAAAATGACTTAATTGGTAGACATGGTCATGATAGCATGCACAAATTAAAGTGAAACTCATCTCTGTTTTACAGTTTATGCTGACCTCTGGAAAACTGGGTTGTTTGAGCGGATGAGTCTGCAGACAGATGAAGATGAGCACAGTATTGAAATGCACTTGCCTTACACTGCTAAAGCCATGGAGAGGTAATGCACATAGGAGTGACATTCATTGAGCCAAAGAGTCAACACTAGATGCTTTCAGAGTGAACGGTCTCACAGAATGAAGCTTTTTCTTTAAGGTCCCCTGAGGAGTTTTCTTCTCAACAAAAATAAGTTATGTTTACAGTCAGTGTTGAAAACATGCTGAATGTATTTCCTTCCTCATAAAACATTTGCAAAGCTGATTTAAAAAAAAGAAAAAAAAAAAAGAAGTATTTTAAAGCCTGCATTGTTTACCATCCATGTTTACTTGCTAGCAGTCTTCTTCACTGTCTTTGCTGGAGCATTGCAGCATATTTTGGCTTTTCACCGCCATCTGTAGGTCAGTGGAATAGTCTGACACCACTGGAAGGAATGTGTATTGCGTCGCCCACGTGCATGTGCGCCCCTGTATGCACGCACAAGATAAACAAAATAGACCCACTCATAGAAAAAACAACTTCATAGTGCTACTAGAGGTCAAAAACTCCACAGGGAACCTTTTAACTATTATTGACAAGAAGTACAAGAGCTCTTTTAGTTCTGTTCATTCTTTTCATTGCCTTCCTATACATACTGTAATCCAGAATCACATTGGTGCAGGGACACATGGTGTCACAAGTGTGATATGCATAATTGATACAGCCTTCTGTTTGGTTGGCAGGAGTTAAATACATTTTCTTGGTTCAGAAAAGCAGGGATCAGGTAGTAGGAAGGGAGCCGAGCACATTAGCTTAACGCATAACATCCGTACAAGTTTAACTAAAACCTGTGGTGTTGACTCACAGGAAACATTTGTAGGTGTTGCATATAGGGTATAAAGGTGCAACTCAGCAGTGTCAGCTGGCTTATCATGCAGCATGCTGGATGTTTCCCATTAGTTTCACTGATGGATGCTCTATGAAAAATGAAACCATTAATGCAGATTTCATTTTCACCCATGCCCATTGGGTAGAATTTTGCACTCAAGTTGTTGATTCAATAATCTGATGTTGCAGCCACAAAGACGAGTTTAGCATCGTCCCTGTGCTTGTGGGTGCCCTGAGTGAGTCTAAGGAGCAGGAATATGGGAAGCTGCTCAGCAAGTACCTGGCAGACCCTTCCAACCTTTTCATTATCTCATCCGACTTCTGCCACTGGGGTAGGTACCGACAAGTAAAAACACTGAAAATGACACTCATTCGTTACAGTTTGTGATCTGAGGGTAACTCGGCCTAAATGTCATAACTGTGACATGACAGTATCCAGCTTTGTACTGATGTCCATTTCTCTTTTGAAGGTCAACGGTTCCGCTACACGTACTATGATGAATCTCAAGGGGAGATCTACAGGTCTATTGAGCATCTTGATAAAATGGTAACTACTGAGATATATTTGATTCAAATGTTAGATCACTTGTGGGATAAAATACGTGAAGAAAAGTTTTGATTAACATCAGCCACATGCACAGCTGTTATAGTAATGAAGTACATATTAAATATGGCATTTTGAATACCTCATGCTTTTAATGTGCCTGCTAAACATACTGTGTTTCAGGAAGTAAACATACAGAAGGGCAGAGAGGATATGGATATAGATTTTTCTTTTCTTTTTCTTGTGACCATGAAGTTTGTTTTCTTGTGATAAGGAAGCTTGTTTCCTGGAACACACAACATAGAGGAATTACAACTTGCTATTTTAAGATCATAAGAAAAGAAAACCTTTCTACAGATCACAAATGAGTATAAATCAAACAAAAGATAATTATATTGAGAAGCATGACATAATAAGAACAAAACCAATGGAAACATGAATTCTGACTTTTGTTCAGCTTGTTTTTCTCTGCTTGTGAAGGGGATGGGCATTATAGAACAGCTGGATCCCATGTCTTTCACCAACTACTTGAAGAAGTACCGCAACACCATCTGTGGGCGTCACCCGATTGGAGTGCTGCTAAATGTAAGTACCACAGACGCAGAGCAGAGCCAGACGTATCTGTATTTAACATTATGTAGACATGTCGATGGGGGTTCAATTGACTGTTTGCTAAGCTGCGCCCCCCCTTAGTTACTGTTGCTATGGCTCTACGTCAAGCTTTGATAGAATGTGTTCAGATACAGGTCAACAACAGGAGCTTCTCATTTCTAGCCAACGGCCAAGCATCCTCACCAGTTGATGATCCATATAGGATGCATGGAATTAAAGAAACAGGGTTGTTCTTGTATTGCAATATAGAGGTAGTTAGTCCTAGTATTTCAATTATGACAAGGAAAAAAAGATTGGACTGTTATTTTATTTTGACATGATCTGTAACCCCACAAACTCGGGAGTTACTTCATGACATCCTTTTGGCCTTTTGAAGTGACGCTTGGTTACTACTTTAGGTAGTTAGCCATTTAGCCAGCCGTGCTAACAATTGCGGCATACATTAAGAGCAAACAAACACACTGTTTCATCCTTATGCTTCTGTTCTTGTGTTTTCGGTTTTGTAAAGTCTAAATTAAGATACCACTCTCCAAACTCTTTCTATACGAAGTATCGCTGTTACTGCAGCCTTATTGCCCCTGCTTCAACATGTGGAGAAATCCAAAGCTTGACAGGCCTGCCATGTCTACTTACAGTTTCTAAGCTGTGATTGGACAATGACTGTTTGGGGGAGGGGTTTAGCGAACGAATGTGATAGTAGAGAAATATACCTCCTGTCATGAATGGGACACTCTAGCCTTATTGCCTGTGTGTGTGTGTGTGTGTGTAAACATGTGGGTGGTGTGAATCAGTGACTAAGTGGATGCTACTGATGTTACTGTTTTGCAGGCTGTGGCTGAACTGAGGAAGTCGGGTTTAGAAATGAACTTCTCATTCCTGAACTATGCCCAGTCAAGTGAGTGCAGGAACTGGCAGGACAGCTCCGTGAGTTACGCTGCCGGGGCACTCATCGTTCATTGAGGTCGACTTTCACAGGGGCCACTGCAACGCCGCCGACCTGCCCTTACTGTCTATCGCCATAACCTGACCCAGGCACCCTCCCTCTCACCCCACCCCTAGTTACGCCCACTATTTGCAGGAAGGACCTAGACACTCGAAGCCAATACAGTCTTCTTTCTCTGTCTCTCTCTCTCAGCTGTCCTCTGCCTTTCTCCACCCTCCTCTCGGTTTGAAGTGTGTCTCAGAGCTTTTGGTTGAAGCGTTTTGTTTGAAGTGCAGTTTTGAGATTATGTCTGAGCAAATGGTTTAGAGGAGATAGGAAGAGTGCATATTATTTTGGCTCGGAGTAAGTGTTGAGAGAAATCTTAGTTGGGTTTTTTGCAAGGACTTTTAGTTGTCCTCTTAGTCCCTTTTTGTTGTCCTGACAAACTGATGGATTTGAGTTGTCATAATGCAATCTTGGCGATCTGTGCTCATGTAATCTGCCTCAGAAAAGGAATGAAAATAAATCTGCAGATCTTATTGGAGAATATTGAAATATTGTCAGACGAAAATGAAATGAGTGTTTTGACTGACTGCTTCAAGTTACATGCGACTTAATCTTTGAAAACAGTGTCATAGGTAATTACTATCATTGCTCAACATATGTTGTAGTTTCTAACAAAGGGCTGCACCCAACAAAGTTCACTAACCCCCCACTATACAAACCAAAAACTTTATTACTCTGTTACTAAATATTATCTTTTATTCATATTTTATTCCTTTTATTTCTCCCTTTTTACTAGTTTTATTAGACACGATAGTATTTAGTTGTGTGTAGATCTGAACAAAAGCAGTGTTGTCACTTGTGCTCTAAAGCCATCAACATGGTTTGCCCAATAAATGAGTTTGTGCAACACCTGCTCCCAGATTCCAATAATATGCTTGTAGCACTATAGATGTGTTTTGCGAGGGCCAGGCTACAGTTGTGGGTGCTACAGAAATGTAATCAAAGCTGGATATTGTGTAAATGACTCCCAACACTGACACTCTAGTCTTTGTTTACACTGCCGCATTGAATCTCTGTGGTTATTGAATTGTCAGTATAGGAGACTTCAGCAAAGACTTGCTAGAAAATGAGTATTGCTACACATTCAGTTCTGTAAGAGCAGCAAGGCTTTTGTTTTGGCCTGGACAAAGTGAAGAACTGGTAAAGGCCTAGATGGTCTGCTTAAATTGTAGGAACAGTTCTAATATTTGCTCACTAGGTAGTAATATACAGCTCTTTTTGTTAATGTATTTTGATTTAAGAATGCCAAAAGTTATTGGGAAGATATGTCTTCATCCTCATTTAAAGGTTTGCTTTCCAATTCAGTCGCTTCTCAGTGTATGAGAATCCACTTCGAAATTACTCGTGAGGCAGTAGGATTATCAATTAGACAAGGTTAGCTAAAAAAAAACCGTAATAAATGGCACGCACAAAGTCATAATGCTTTGCTATAAGGTTTAAGAATCTACCCAGAAAAGTGACAGATGTTGCTCCCTGCTATTATTTAGATTTATTGGATCTGAATCTGACTTTTTCAAAGTAACTTGTTGCTGTCTGAAATACTCCTCTAATATTTTCATAGATTAACAAACTGCATACAAAAGCTGAATGCAAAAACCTGATGATTCACAGTGGCAGTGTAGGCTTTCAATGACAGTATGATATAGGCAGCACACAATGTCTGCTGGCCCGTCGTTTGAGATTTGAGTATCACTGACTGACTTTTGCTGCTGACGTCAAGTATTCCCATTTAAATGATGCAGTCCTCTAACATTGGTCCGTCCCTCTCTGCACCATAAAGGGCGTCGCACTTTGCATTAAGCTACAGTGTCTGGTTGAACCAAGTGGGCACAGACTGAAAGATGAATCCCCAGACTCCCTTGACCTCTGACGTTAATTTAAGGGAAACAAGTAAAGCATGACACACTGTGCTATTGTGCCTTTTATCACTGTTGCACATATACATTTAAAGCGTATTCTCACTTTTAGTCTTATTTTAGAATGTGTACTTTGAGTTTTTGTTTTTCCACATGTACCCTTCCCCCCTCGCCGAGTGCCCAACAATGTCTCCAGCTCACCCAGCACTCCAGGAGTGTGTGACCTGTCCCCCTCATCTGTTGGGCTAAAATGGCACCAACTGTTATCTCCTTTCTCCAGCAGGGAGTGGTGTTCTGTTTTCTCCACCTTGCCTCATTCCTGTAGAGAGACAAAGGCTGAACCTCAACACTGTTCATTTGTTTTGTTTATGGATCTTTGTTTGTCTTTTAGAAATGTTTTTTGTATTATTTCTTTCTTGCTTAGAGAATGGGAACTTACACGTCACAAACCTAAAATATACTACTTAACTACTCCCTAAAAGGAGTTTTTTTTATCTCAGGTTCCACTGACAAAGCATCCCAAAAGGCCCTTCACATAAGGCCGTGGATTCATGTTACAAAACAAGTAAAATGTACTGAAAAGCATGTCTGCTCTGGTGTCTTGTTCTTTATGTATTAGAAAACTATATAGAAAACTATTGACTTGGTATATGCATTTCATTCACAGGCTTGAATGAATACGTCTATTCCTCCAAAGTTGCAATGGATAAGTAGCCTCTTTTATTTTTAGCACTGCAGCAGATGAAGTGTGGAGTGTTAGGTTGGTTGTAAATGTACATTTACAGTGCAGTGCTGCATATATTACTAATGTAGACTTTCTGGGTAGAATAAATATCTACTATGTTTATCCAGTGTCAATTTACAGTGGAGACATTTAGAAATATCACCAGCAGAGGGAGCCAGGTGGTTGGAGTAATATAGTAAAATGAACACACTGTTCCTTCATTTCAGGAACTAAAAACTGTCCAGATAGTATTGTACAGTATGTTCTATGTTTATGTACAGTACTTGTCTATATTTCCACAAAACTACTACAGATGATGTTACTCTGTGAATTTGGCCTGGATAAAACTGGATAATTGACTTTGTTATAAAATATGTAATGAAATATATAATGAATTTGGATGCAGAGAAAACATGCTCAAGGCTATACAATAAGGCCAACCAAATGCTGCTGCCTTCCAAATGTCTTCTTTCTGTTTC
This sequence comes from Maccullochella peelii, assembly GCA_002120245.1. Lineage (NCBI taxonomy): Eukaryota > Metazoa > Chordata > Actinopteri > Centrarchiformes > Percichthyidae > Maccullochella > Maccullochella peelii. Next base: position 11,179 of record LKNJ01000915.1, read on the forward strand.
CAGACTAGTAGCATCAGTTGGAGGCAGGAGGCTTTATCGTACAAAATGAAGTTAACAAGAAATACCCTGGCTAACGGAATATGTTGGTGACTTGCCGGATGAATGTCACAGTACTAGTTCAGTTTTCACATTATGCATAATCACAGCTCACGAAATGCAGAATCTCCTTGATAATTATCAGATTATTACAGATTATTACATCTGGTTATGATTCCTGAAGCTATAGACACATTTACGGTAATAATGTAATCAGCATTTGTGGCTGCATCTAGACTATGATGACTTTATTGTGAAGTTATAGTGAGCTGAGTCACTTCTCCTGTTCAAGTTCCTGGCCCATCTCTAAACTTATCACTTATTCCACCCACTCGTTGGTAATGCGTAGACCTGGAAAAGCTTCATTTAAAGCCAGTAGCTCAGCCTCCACATTGCAAATTTGCTCACACACTTAAGTAAAATCTTACAAATAGAAACAGAGCTACATTACTTGAGATTGGTGCAGATGTTGCTGTGTGTGTGTGTGTGTGTGTCTAAACAGGATGGACAGGCAGAGCAGGTTTTCAGCAGGGGACTTGGGTTGACTTCAGACCAAAACAGATTTGTAGCAGCTGACTTTATGATCATACCATACCATGAAATTCTATTTGCTCCGATTGTAGCTTTGGGAAATTCAGCAATTTAGCATCAGTATGTTCATTCCAAAGGGGAAAGGATCATCATAACCTCACATATAGTAATGTTTGTACCCAGGCTGTGAAAAAGGGAGCACACTCATATTCCAGCAGCCTGACGCACCTCTCTGTTTGCTTTGGGAGGAGTCAGACAGGCTGTTTACATCCATTGAACTTCATACAGACGCTTAAGATTAGCTATAAGAGGAAAAGGTTACTGCAACACTCACCGACCCTGAGGCGCAGACCTGCAAGATGCACTGCCATGGGGACTTGGTCAGCTATCTCAGCTGTGGGATGATCCTGACAGGACTCTGGCACCTGGTCCATCACAGGAAGGTACAGACCTCCTATGGGCGTCACATGGCACTCTCTCCTCCGACTAGGATGGTCCCAGCCAGACTAGCCTGGTTCTTCCAGGAGATGCCAGCTTTCCTGATCCCCCTACTTTTAATGCTCACCTCGCACAAACCCTCCAGTATGGGGAAGTACCAGCTGCTTGGGACCTTTTGCATGCACTACTTTCAAAGGTAAAGGCAGAGACACAAGCCTGGTTTTTGGCCATTTTATATGTATGTGAAGGGAAGTGTGAAAATGTACTGCGGTGATTTGGAATTGTGTGTGGGAAGTTATACACCCCCATTCATTCCGAATACAGTCAGCAGGAAAGATTGTTCACATTTTACTTACAAATGAATTTGTTATTTCAGTTTAATTTCTGTTACTTGTCACTGGTTTGATGAGGTTTATAGTTTTTCCTCATTTTTCTCATAGTTTTTCATATTTTGTTTTATGCTGTCTTATACCCATTTTATTATACCTTACATTTCTTACTGTATATTGACTTATTTTGTTATATTTGTCTCATATTTACTTAGCAAACACTAAATCATGATCATCAAAGGTATACTTACAGTATATGGGTATTCAATTAATTATGTATTCATCATGGATCTAGTTGCATTAATTACAAGAAGATTTTCTCTCCATATTGGTTTATTATAGCACTGATCCACCAGTGAAACACTTTGAAAAGACCTTTTTAAACACTGAAATACTTTTTGTTTTTTAAAAACTCCTGTTCTTGATGTATGATTGCAACCTATCATTTTGTACTTCTTGACAGAAAACAACAAAAATGTGGTCTTTTGTCATCATTTTGCCATTGTACCTATAGATGTATTCTAGATGTATTCATCGCCACTTTGTAAGTGAAAGCAAGAGCCAAATTACAAACACATTTTTAGATGTAGACACTGAAAAAGGAGCTTTGGAAAGGAGATTTCCTGCTGCTGTAATCTGAAGGCTAAAACACCATGAGGAATGCATTGGTAACCTTCCGTGAAGAATGGGGCTTAATGGCGCCTTTTTTGCCACCACTTAAATGCTAAATCGTTTGTAGAAAATCTCTCCACCATGTTCTTTGCATGTACCAGCATGGATAAAATGCACTATTATCCCCCTCCTCTTTCCACCTGCTGTATCAACTATTCCTTCACCAATCACAGGACATTTGTCTATTCACTACTGACCAGAGGAAAGCCTTTCCCGCTGGGTGTGATGGTGGCAGCAGGTTTCTTCTGCTCTCTGAATGGTTTCCTGCAGGGACACTACCTGCTGCACTGTGCCCAGTTTGATGATGAATGGTCAGCTGACTATCGCTTTAAAACTGGTAGGAGCAATATTTATTCTTTGCTTTAAAAACTTTCATTTTTAAAATATAAAAGACGTAAAAAATTGTATCCTTTATGTGTCATACATTGCAAACAATTAAAATGATTGACCTTTTAAATGTCAATAATGTACAGTACGGATTTCTTCTAGGTTTACTGCTGTTTTACATTGGAATGGCCATCAATATACATAATGACTGTATTCTACGCAACTTGAGGAAACCAGGGGAAGTAGTTTACAAGATTCCTACAGGTAAGAGGCAGATATTGCACTTGAATAATCTCATCCACTGCTTGTAGTGACCTGTGGTCCTGTTCATCTCCTGCAGGAGGTCTGTTTGAATATGTGTCTGGTGCCAACTACTTAGGAGAGATAGTGGAGTGGTTTGGCTATGCTGTCGCCACCTGGTCCCTTCCAGCACTCTCCTTCGCTGTGTTTAGCCTGTGTTTTATTGGACCAAGAGCCTATTACCATCACAGGTGCCTAAGACATTACTGAGAAGCTGAGCAGTCCCAACACAGTACATGAATACTCACCTGTCAAACTCCCTACGTTACCATATGCCATGTCTGAGTGATGGTTGTTATCTTCTGCTCCTATGTTACAGGTTTTACCAAGAGAAATTCAAAGACTATCCCAAGTTACGAAAGGCTTTGATTCCATTTATCTTCTGAGAGAAAAAGCTCCCGGCTGTCTGACAATAATTGAACCGACAGCAGAAGACAAGCACAGGAATTTCCACTCTATTGTTGTATTTTTAAACAGAAATACAAACTGCAAAATAACTTACATGCTATATAACAACATAACATCTCATTACATTGAATGTAACTTGGTTCAGATTTCAGTCTGTCTGACTGTCTACAACATGTCAGAAAACATTCTGAACAACAACGCATTATATTGGAACATTTGATTGCCTGAGGTTAGTCTTTGTATTTTCATAGCTGTCAGGTAGTGAGCTTATCATGCCAATCAGCAGACTCAGACTGGTAACACTTTGGATTTAACACAGTGTAATGAAAAAAGGGCAGAAAATGACCAACTTTTTGGTGCTGTTAGCAAAAATAATTTTTTTTTTTAAAAATCAGTGGCAACTTTGCAGCACCTCCTAGTGCTGACCAAAGGCAATTGCAGCAGAAACATGCTGGTTTGTAATAGTGAAGGTTTGATAAATTGTTCCTTAGAAGCTGAATTCTTTTGATTCATTACATTTGCATACACTCTCAACACTCATTTAAAAAGGTCCATTTAAATTCTAAGTGTTGGCTAAAAGTGGTGGTGAGATGGCTGGTGAACATGAAATGTTGGACTGTATGGAGAAAAAGTTGTTTCCTGACAGCCCAAACACTGAACGTACAGGATACATATATATGAGAGCTGAGAATAAGGCTGGTAAATTACACTCAGTAGCCTACAAGTTCACAAAAGGGTAACAGATTAATAAAAGCAATCAATATAGTAATCAGTATTTGTTAGTAATATTACTGAAATGTAGGCCAATAAGTCAATGACTTAAAGAGGTAAATTACAAGACAACATCAGGACAAAGGCAAAGCATTCCCACTGACCCACACCAGGGTTCAATCACATTTTCAAGGCAATGCTGACATCTAATGTTAATTTAATGTCTGAAATGAATTACTTGAAAAATAAAAGCAGCATTCATTCCTCAATTTGATCATCACAAACCAGAGTTGCACACTGGATAAAATGCCTGTCATGCTAGTTCGTATCTTGAATTACATATCGCACATCCAGTGCAAGATTAGCAGTTTCTACAGCAACTTGCATTGCATTGAGTTTAGCCGTGAAGGAGTCAAGCACACGTGGCTGCACAGTAGTGTCTGTATAGAGGGGTGCAGGTGAGAACTGTGGGTATTTAGTGTTTAGATAAGTCCATTTCTGATTTGGGCTACTTTCCACCAGTCCACAGCCACAGAAGCCCAAGCTATCCTCCATGTGGTCCTTCATGACATCTGCAGGGAGAGTCCAGTGGTGAGCACGAGTCAGATCGATTAGAGAATTCCCCCCGTCGTGCTGCAGCGCCGCAGCCACAGACTCCAGAGAGTGGCAGAATACCTCCACGCCAAGAAGGTACTCTGTCTGTGAGCATCCTAGCGCCAATACAGTCTCTGTGACTTCATTCATGCTCTATAATGAAAATATGGCTTAAACAAGACATGTTTCAATGAGATCGCTGTGAAGATCAATGAAACTGGACGGGTTTAAGACTAAATATTGGATCTCACCTTGTGTCTGATGTGAGCAGCCAAGTGGGTCTCAGTACACCCACCTCCAAGTAAGGCCGATGGTTCCCTCAGGGTGAGCCTCAACACGTGTTCCGTCTTCTGGCACACCACCTTTAACAGACGCACAGACGGAAATGAACACATCGGTCACATTTGCCTCCCATTAATGGACATTCCAAGCTGATGTCTGTGTGTAAAAGCAATGTTTATGTGTTATGTGTAAAATGGGTTTAAAAAAAATATGTGATGCCAGTTGATGGATGCTTTTATTAAAAGGTGCTGTAGAAGAATTAAATCTCTCCCCCTGGCTGTGTTAGTGAAACGCTCTACCAATTGAGCTTTATGGGGCCATAAATTATTAATCATACTTCTTCTTTACGGAATAATATATAGTAGAGATTGTAAATCTTAGTGGTGGTGGTGGTGGGGTCCATCTTATGTTATGAGAGTGAATCTATGATGTAACTGGTACACGGTTTGCCCTTCTTGTGCACCAAAATAGTTTCACATCCATCCATATGTCTCTCTCTCTACAAGATCTATTTTAAACCCCAGAAGCCAACAGTACAGTCCCACCATGCCTCACTTTATCTTACCTTCAGCTCACTTAACATTGTCTCGTTCCTGTGGCAGAGGATCATCGTACAGACCGTTGACTCCCCAGGAGGGTGTAAATGCAGCATCGTCTTGGATCCAAACCGCCTAATAGTGAGATCCCTCACCTTCCCATAGGCCTTGGCTGGGATTGTTGTATGTAATGTGGCCACAGGTTGAGCACCTATTTGTTTAAGTGGATAGAAATTAAAGAGGACCTCACACACAGTGCAAAATAACATGCACGCGTACACTCACAATTTCACATCTAGAAGAATGCAGAAATTGCAAAGCAACACATTTACACACATTCCAGTATTCTGACCCCTAATACTGCCAATATTCCCCTTCATTTCTAAGTAACTTCAAAATTAGATAACATGTTTTCATATATACATATATATTCTGCCTCTGCTTGTTTCAGTGCTTAAATGAAGCCACTGTGTATCACATATATCTGTATATTTTATGGCATAACTTTTACATCAGATGTTACATTCTAAATGTGTAATTGTTTGCACAGGTTTCTAAGGGCTTGTCCATATGATTATTAATAATTTGAAACAATGGATCCACCCTGGATTTAAGACATTTAGACACCTACCTGTCAGCTGAGTAAGTGGCTCCATGAGAGTGATTCCCAGCCTCTCTATCACTACAATACCGTGACTCCTCAGGTATTGCTGTAGGACTGGGTGTATGACCTTCTGGCATATAAAGAGCTTAACCTCATCTTTAGCCACCTGTTTGCCGAGCTCCAGGAGTTGGTCCAGGATCTGTGAGTCTGTGTCTACACCTGGGTGCACCTCAATTATCCCATCTCCTAGTTCAGAAAGGTCTCCAGCAAGAGATGCACTGAACAACACCACGCGCACTGAATTTGAATGCAGCTTCTCTAACTTGTTGAGGCAGAAGGCATCAGGCATGTCAACCAGTAACCCTGGAAACACTGCAGAGTTGAGCACAGAATAGCCTTCAACAGAGACGGTCACTATTTTGCCAAGTCTGACTATACCTGGGCTGTCACAGGGAACAGTCAGCAAAATAGCTTGTACAGCCAACTTGCTGATGTGAAGTGCCTCTGGCTCTGTTAGCACACATGCTGGTTTGCTGGAGATGATACTGCGAGCTAATGTGATCAAGTTCTGGCTGCTGCAGAAGTCGAGCTTCACTTTACAAGCACAGTCTTCTCGTTGTAGGTAACTGGTGCACAGACCCAGCAAGTGCTTGTTCACTCTGATAGCCACATTTCCTCTGAGACCAGACTGATTTGCTTGCTCAATAAGAGACAAGCAAAGAATGGCAGCAAACAAACCACAGTCACTGAAACGAGAAACGTGGTTGAGGATGGAGGTTTTGATGAGATTGATGAAAGGCTGTGAGGAGGAAATGGCTGGAAGGAGAACTGAGGAAGTTGAGGTGGTTACAACGAGCCCTCCAATGTTGTTATGAACTTGTTTAAGTCTACCCGTCGGACCAAAACAAGATCTCAGAAGCTGCCTCAGCAAATTAAGCTTATTACAAATATCAGTGTTGTCCAGTGGTAGATCCGTACAAACGGATGGAGATTTCTTGACGAGTCGAGACATCACTTAAGCAGCAACTTCTGACAGCACTGGCACAACAGGTTCACCTTAAGACCATGGTTGACAACCTAACGTTACAGAAGTCGCTTGGCATAACATTAGACAGTGGCGACAGTAAGACAAGTTATACTCGACTATGGTGACTGACTAAGGTGTTTAGCGAAATTTGACAGAAAACGCTACCTTGCTGCTTCCATGTTAAGCGCCTTTGCTTGCCACCAGTCGGATAGTGTGACTTATAGCACTGCCTGACAAAACTTAAACAAACTTTGGATACACCCTTTATCATAGTATAATAAAACAAGTTAAACAAAGTTGATATGATATTACAGTGTCTATTAAATGACACAAATAATATTAAGATACAATTCGACAACGTATACTGTCGAGATTAATACAGGCTTTTGAACGCGCAACTCGTTTCCATGGTAGCGGTCACAGCGTTGGGTCCTAGTGGGGCCCTATTCGATAAACAGTCGCATTCTTTCGCCAGTCTTTAGAAATGGTTGCTGTCACGATAGATAACCAACCTTAAACTCCAGACCTCCACGTCCCCACTTTATAGAGATGGACAGTGGCTTTGCTAACTTAGTCAGTATTTCCGGGGTATTTTTCCCCCCCAAAAGTCATCCGACTCATACTGGCTTTGCAGTTGTTGGACTACAAATTGAATGTGACGTCATCTCCTGCAGCCTCATCGTTTGACAAACAATTCAAACCTGTTGGCGGTATGAAACCTCTTGTTAAGTTTAATTTCGACCAGAGTTGTTTATTACACTTCTGTAGTGTCATTAACGTGTCAGCTATCGTTAGAGCCATCATGCAGTTTCTTAGCAGTAATCATTCTTCTTGAGAGCCCAGCTGTCCAGATTGATTGAACTGATTGACCCTTACGTTACAACAACTAGTTAAACTCTAATTATTCTACGGCTAAAATGCTTTAGCGTTGATAGTCTAGCTACATTTGAAGAGGCCACGTTAATGTAGTCTGTGCTGGTCTGCACAACCTCACCATATTACAGCGAATGAAGGTCAAAGCATAAAATCTAACGTTAACTAGCCAGTGTTAGCTATTATAGCTAATAACTGACCATCAAAACTCGTTTAGGTTGGCGATAGGACAAACATTACAGGGTACTGCGTTTAGGAGAAACCTAATAAATGTCTGTAAGAAGTTGAATACTGTGTAACTATTAACAAACCTACCAAGTTATCTCTGCAATATCACGTTAAGGTCGCTATTAACTAGGTTAACTGTGGAGTGCCATAGACACTCCGTAATAGTCTATAAGACAGCTACTGTTATTTTCTTAGGAAGGTGGAAGGTAGCCTGTCAGTGTTATATGTTATCTATGATGTATGATCATTGGAGAGTGTTGTTTTTAGGCAACCATGTGTAACCCACGACTATACACTTGTTTCAGGTGAAACTAGCTGACTGCTGTGTTCACTGAAATGGCTCCTCTCAAATTTGTCATTAAGGTAAGGTACAATGAAATATACAGTATCCAGACCCTTGTACTGTAGTGTTGTATTAAAGTCATATACTGTATATTATAGTGCTATATTAAATAGTATTGGCGTGTTATATAAAAATGTTCAATATTTATGTGCAACAGCTATTAGCATTAGTTTTGTGAGCCTACCATTTGAATAAAGCTGAGAATTAACATACATAGAGGAAATTACATATATAGTGTTGTAGAAATGTTCTGTATGACTTTCAAAGTTAGATTTTTGAATTAAATTTGCTCAGATCCTTCCCCAGCAAACTTTATTCAATGCTGTACCAATGTTCCATTGTAAAAAAAAATCATACTGTTAGAGCTTATAACCTATTTTATGTTTCCAGTTTGGCATGAACACAGTTAACAAAGGCAGATGATGTAATCAGAAAAAAATGGTGACCAAAAGTAAAAGGTATTCATCTAAACACATGTTAATCATATTCTTTAGTATCTTATGAACATGTACATATGTTGAAAATCTACTGCTTCTAAGCAAATGAGCTTTGGGGTGCTTTTTGCTGACCACAAAGCCTCATAATTACTTTAAACAAAATGTTTCCCCACATAAAATGCACACAAGACACTAAAGAATAAGATGAATCTGCATTTGATTAAAGTTTTTCAGCTTTTCTTGTCAGCATTCATGATAAACAACTATGTCTGTGTTACTGCCAAACAGTAGAACTGCTACAAACGCTACTTCCAGCAAATGGCTTGAGTTATTTTGGTCTATGTTAAACTGTTGTGCAGTAGGGAAAATATGCAATACAGGAATATATGTAACATGTACAGTATTAATATTCTGTTGCGACGTCCTCTATGTTGGCTATATTCATGGTTTTGTTTTTCTCAGTAGCAAAATCCTTGGCCACTAGAGGGAAGTACAGATACATGTTTCAGCTGTCTCTCCTCCACATTCTGATGTTGTTATTCATTCTTTAGAGCACGTTATTCAGAGTTTCTGGTCACCTTTTGCAAATCTCCACTGACTGCCTCCCTGAGAGCCTTTTGTTAATGGACACAGCCATACAGAGCAGAGGAAACTCATTCTATTAGAAAGCCAAGCTGTTCATCCTCAATCTGGTCCTCTGTCAGGAATAATGCACATCAGATGTTTTTGTTAAGTGCAGGAAAAGCCGCCGGTCTCTCTTTTGTTGATGTTTCATTTATTGAGAGTTTTGGACGAGGGCTGCAGACATTCGCACTGATCTCTCACATCCTCCATAATGCCATGTGTTCCTAGTTGACCAGATATTGCATTCACTCCCTTTTATTTGTTTCATATGCATGCCTGCATACAGGCTACCCCACCACCCCCATCAGTTAGTTGTGGGAGAGTAAAACCCTGGAGGTTCACGCAAGGTTCCTTCCCACTGGGCACATAATGATACTGTTGTGTTACTACTGCCTGAGAAAATGCACACAGCCTCTACCATGCTTAAACAACTAACCACAAACAAGTATGTTAGAAGGGATCAGTCCAAACAATAGCATTCAAGGCGCTACCCTGGGCTCGTCTTTCGCAAAACAAACACCACTACCACCGTGTTTTTTTTAATTAATTAACTTCTCAGAATATTAAAGAACTAAAATCTGCACAGAGACATTGTTTTCACAAAGGCATGTTGCAAACTCTGTTTCTCAGCTTGCATAGAGTGCGAGGATTATTGAAGCAATTATGAGTTATGTTCTTGGAGTCACCATGCCATGTTCAGTAGGCTGTTCAGCAGTGTGTTTTATGATTCTTTCTCCTAAGATGTTTTCAAAGCAGCTCCCTCCCTGGTCTGTGGAACTGCAGGAGGTGCTGGTATGCTCCTTCTTAAATAGGCTTAGACTATAGTGACCTGCCACTTCTCAGACCTCCCGAAAAGGGCCTTCAGGCTAAAACACTGATCCACTGAAGCGCTCGCTGTCTGCCAGTACATTACCACTGCAGAGCCCTGCAATCTGTCTTCTATTAGCACTATGCAGTGCTGACTTTCTAACCATCTAATGTAGTAGGCTGAGACAGAGACCATCGTGTTTTTTAAGAATATGAAGATTGAGGTATCGCAGAGTAGTTTAATGTCAGAGGTTTATGTGCTGTTTAGTGTTGTTGTCACTCTGTAGATGAGCTCATATGCGACCACACATCATGCCTCTGTACAGAATCATTGCAGTCTGATTAGAAACATTTTGACACTTTCCAACTTGGGAAACTTTCACAAGAGAAGGTGACAATGGTAAAAAAAAAAAGCCCCCTTTCATCTCAGCACTGCCCTACATTGCTGTACAGAATTCACATTTCCTAATGAGGCCAAACACTTCTCAGCCTGCTATTTCTCTCTCTTTCTATACCAATTTCTCAAGGATGTGTCTGCCTGAGTTTTGTTTGGTGAGTGTTACCTGGAGATATTCCTGTCTGTTCTTGCTGCTGGAATTCCACTGTTGGGTTGTGTCTCTTTTTATCATCAAATAAAAAGGACTCAGGTGTGCTAACATTCACCTGAATGAAGGGAGCTTTGCACACAAAACACACCGTGCGCTATCTGTAAATAACATTCGCCTCAATAATAATCAAGTCTCAAGCTTCACTCCTGAGTATCTGGCTGTTTGAAAAATTGGAGAAGAGAATTGTCTTTTCTTTTTTTTTTTAAAGGGGAAACCCAGGTGACTCACAGCACAGAGAGAGCTGGAAATGAGGCAAATAAAGCCTGAGAGCAAGGTTGTCACACCCACAGATCTAAAGAGCTCCCCTGGGTTCTTTGCAGACTTGCAGAAAGAGAGAGAAAGTCAGAAAAAGAGAGAGACAAAGGGAGATTGGGAGAGAGGCAAGTTTTATTGAGTGAGACCGCATCTGCTGCCCCTTCTCTCCCAATGTAAACATCTGCGGCTGGTTAGTGTTAGTCTCTGAGCTAAGTGCAGTCCAAGAAGGTCTGGTTCTTATACGGCGCGATAGCAATGGCAAAGGGCAGCGAGGAGGGGAGGCGGGTGAAGCTCCTCGTAGAATTTGGGCCCCGTGCCCAACTTGGAGCAGCACAGCCGGGAGGATGGAGAGCCGGGTCTGGGAGAGAGATAAGGGATAGTAGAGAGTGATATAGACCAGAGCCCTGAAGGCCAGAAAGGGAAAGGAGCCATCAGTTTGTTTGAGTCAGGATTTGTCTATTTACAGACAGAAAATATGAAGGAATTATCTCATGTTGTGCTGTGGACTGTGGGCAACTTTTTCTAATGTTTTTGTCTTTGTTAACCCTTTTTCTCCTGCAGATCATGGTTATCAGATTGGCAGTGGGGAGAATTAGGATAGAGAAGTTGAGCTTAGCCTGCAGGAAGACTCAGTCCTATTCATTCACTGTGCGACAGCACACAAAAGATGGCACAATAAAGGATTTGGTATTAAGTAGCGCTCCTTGCTGCCTCTCATTCAGCCTTCAGCCTCTGTTCATAACACTAAAAAGCCTGTGCAAGACAGAGAACAAAGCAGTGCTGGCCCACTTTAGTATGTATGAAAAGAGTAACTTCCTCTAGAACTTGGCCCTTTTATCGAACCTTTTTTTCCAACAACAGCGGCAGTTCAGAGTATTGCCTTAAATGTGTCAAAGCAAAGTACACAAAGCTCATGAATTTGATAATGAATATGTCAGGTTTATTAAATCCTTTTTGTCCTGCTTATGATAGATGGTGTTATACACAAAGATATATATGGTAGTATTTGCTGAGAGGACTGTTTTGAAGTTGTTTATCTTGCTGTTTTTTGTTTTCACCCTTTCAGTGGCCATACTGGATTATTTAGGTGCTTTCAGATTCCTTTGCTCAAGGAAGACAAGGTTCTTGTGCTCTGTATTACTGCATCTACAAAGTATTGTGCTGATTGCAGAGATCTCACTAAAGAGGGGCCATAGCTGGGCTTCAAGGGGGGGATACATGGAGGTCATAGTTCAGGACAGAGTTCAGCTTAGAGATCCGCAGGTCACTCTTTGTGCTGGGAGTTGACAAATTTAGACCACATGATGTGATTGTAGTCAGAGCCTTTGTGTAAAATTAGATTCTGCTGCTTTTTTGTCTTATCTGCCACACTCAACATAAACATCCATGGTGAAAGCTCTGTTAGCTGCACCTTACTAAACGGCGCAGCCTTCACTCAATAATTGACACTTGAGCGGTTAATTTGTGTCTCCATCAAACTGCCAGTTTTGGACAAATTAATTGTATTCTTATTGGTGTGATTGCATTAGTTTGCATTCCCATTTCTGAGAAGCTCAGGGAATCACATGCTGTTTTTGTGTGAGGGGCAGACCAATGTTCATCATTAATGTCCAGTTCCCAGTTGACTCTTGTCTGCTGCTCTAATGTGATAAAAGGAAGTTAGTCTAAGGCTTGCTAGATGTCTGGCTTTCAGCCCAAAACACAGACCCAATCAGAAGCTCAGAAACCACTTTAGGGGATTCGCCCTGCTGTGTCTCTCCGTAAGGACCGCACTCCCTGTACTGCTCGCTTCGCTCCAGGATATTGATCAAATTAACCTTGTGTTACTCTTTAGAGCTCACATTAGCTTGTGTAATTTTGAGCCATGTAGCCTAGAAGATTGATCTTGTGGTCACACATGCAGGGGACAGAATATTAGAAACACCTCTCAATATAAAGCAGTCCAGCGCCACACCACCATGAACTATGACCTCAAAAATGACCATGGAGGCAAATTAACATTTCTCCGTCAACAAACTTGAACATTATAACTTTCACAGGATTTATTGCAGGGCCATTATATACCCGATAAACTGGTACGATAGTGGCAGTGTTCCTATACTCCTCTGTCAAGCCATTCTTAGTTTTCAAAAGTCAGAGATAAAAAGTCAGGATAGCAAAGCCCATCCAGCATGTGTCAAATCCACCCCCAAGAAACCACTGTGGGGCTCATCCACTAGTCTCTCCCTGTGTTCTGATTGACAAGGTCGGACCCGCTGTTGCTAGGCTTTCCCACACACTGGTAACTGTCGGAGCCAGTCAGCTGAGGCCACCAGTCATCCGTGCACCGCTGTGAGACAAAGGGCAGAGGATGGAGAGAATACTGATCTGTAGGGACAAGCTGATACTGACAGGCAACGTGCACACATTTTATACATGAGGAGCTTGCATACAAGGGGGGGCTCTGTTCTGGTCCATGGCATTCTTGTCTTTGTGAAAGCATGTTTTTGTACATCAACTTTTGTTTATGTTTTTGCAACGTGTGTATAGAGAATTTACTATTTGTGGGCATCTTTTGTGCTCTGTCTTGTTCTCACACATTTCAGTATATGCAGAGGTGAGTCGGTGGCTCACAGATTAATGCATTCCCTTGATAAGAGACTTAGAATAAAATTAATTTGCCATTATTCTTGGTAACACTGATGCAGAGACTACTTAAGTACAAGTTGGCACACATAGGGGCTCTAGGATATATTCTGCAGAAAAACCGTGCAAGCTCGGACTGAGATTGATTGAAACATTCACTGATCAGTCATATGGGGGCTCCCTCTCCTCTAGTTGACCTGCAAGTAAGGAAGACGCTTCACTTCAATTATTATTTGCAGAAAGACAATGAGAAAGGGAAATGTAGTATTTAGCCTTTTAATGTCACTTGACGAATGGTTCCCTGCCCAACTTCAGTTTTATAACTGTGAATAAAACTTTCTCAATCTCCTCCTTTGACGACTCCTTTTAAACAAGAGGAGGAGACGACGGGAGAGAGTTTGGAGTTGGGAAGTCTAGGCTTGTGTCTAGAATTAGGACCTAAGTAGCGGGTGCCTTCCCCTGCACGCCCCGTTCATTCTCTCGCGCCGTCCTGAGAGCGAGGCCGTAGGAACATCCCTCAAGTCTGGGTTGTGGAGTTTAGTCATTCTGTCTGCAATACTTCAGCCCAGGGGGACGAGCCTGGCTCAAAACAAAGCTTTTAGTGTGCATAAGTATTCCCTGTTACTAAATGAACAACCTCTTCTGTTTGTACACTGTGAGCCGGAAATCTGCGTCTGGTTTTGTCTTTATATAACTGTGTTTTTGCTACCCCATTCAGTTCAGTGCTTTTTGCTGCATTACCACTCTGGGTTTGAGGGCAGTACTTGTTGCTCCTCTGTGTCATGTTGTTGGGTGGTCTCAGTCCATCCATTACTTCCTTGTCCAGGGAGAGGCGAATTTCACATGAGACCCACATCCATTTGCTCTCTGCAGCGGGCAGCTTTTGCACTCATGTGTAAACCATAATCAGGCTAACCTGAGAAAGATGTAACAGCAACTTAACCAGCCGCGGCATTTCTGGCCTCCCTGTCCCATGTAGCTTATTGTCATTGACACGATGACGTAGCGCTTCAGGAATCCACTCTGCAGCCCTCTACTCAGCTTTCTACAGCACTCAAAAGTTGTAGTGCAGAAGCAGGTAGTGCTTTACGGTCGATCTGTGGAATTTTATCACCACTCTGATACAAAGTAGGATAATCCTCACTTATCTTTAAACTTTTTTGTGCAGCCTGCCCAAGGCAGTCTGACTGCATTGCAAAGCTTATAGAGCAAGAAAATGCTTTTTAAGCTGAGTGAGGGGAAATATGAGGAGACAGACAGGGCCATGCTTTTTTGTGAAGAGATTGGTAACGAGATGGCTAGACAGAGAAACAGGAGGGAGGGGACTTCTGTGAGAGGCCTGGGGTGATGTTTGAGGACACAGGGGGTCGTTGTGGTTTGTCTCGCTGTCAATCACCCACACTCTGATTTCCTTTGTTGTCCGTGAACTCAGTGCCCCTCAGCAACCTGTGGCTGTTCTTCCTCTTTGTGTTACAGTGTGGGAACTTTGCCGTGCTGGTGGATCTCAACGTCCTGCCCCTGGGCGGCCAAGAGGACGCCAGCTGGTTTACTACGGACCACATCGAGGTACAGACACAGGGAGAAGGGTGTGGGTGTGAATAAGTGTGTGAGTGAATATATGGCTTCTGTTCGGCTGGGGGCCTTTTCACAAGACAGCAGCAGCGTGGAATCCAAAATGACTTTGAGCCCTCTGTCTATTCTTCTTAGGCGTTTTCATTGTTGCAAAACATTTCTCATCTCTCCACCTAGCCAACTGTGGAGTTGCCTTACTGGCCTTTCACTTGAGACTTCTACTACTACTGTCCTGTTGTTTGCCCGTGATCATCGTCAAAAACTTGTGTTCTCGCAGCTGAACAACATGTTACTGTACTGAAATATCTGCACACTGTTTGCAGGAGGTCACAGCCCTGGTTCGAGATGCTGTGGACCAGAGGGTTAAGCAGTACACAGAGTCCCTTCACAATAGAAGACAGCCCAAACAGAAGAAGGAGCTGGCAGCTCCTTCAGCCTTTTTTGTGAAAGGTAACACGCCATCTTGTGACCCTGATTACACTGCACTAGAGCCAACTAGTCTATATTTATTATGATATAATGTATTGCTTTATGATCCTTTATTTGTATAACATGCTGCTTGTGTTTACTTGGAGCATTAGTTGAAATTGTTATTTGGTAATGAATACATGTATTTATTCTGTTTTGATTTCACTGTTACTCATTCCTCTGGAATGTAGTCATCTTTGCCTTCCCTTTCCTTGTCTTAGGTGTGTCTATCATCAGCTCTTGAATGAGTGAAATGGTTTACTTTGGCTATGAACTCAAAACCATTATTTATTCACTCGGATCTCAGTGCAGAGATATGGCTGTGTGTATGGAGGTGGGCTCTTGGGAGGATAGGAGTGGAGTTACAAAACAGTCTAAAAAGCATTTCATGGCTACCTTTTTGAAGAGAGTGTGGGAGGAAAGACAACAGAACTAGTTGGGACACGGTGGCTCTCTACGCCCAGGGTGTGACCCGGAGGCAAGAGCTGATAGGAGTTTTCATATTGTGTTACACTGTTTAACTTGGCACGAAGTTTAAGTCCATTAAAATGGCTAATGTTTGTTACCCTTCTGTGTAATGTTGTGTTGGCACACCTGTGTATCTGTACTTGTAGTTAACTGGATGACGAAACCAGTTGCCTTGACACATACACATACAACCATATACACGGAGAGAAAAATCCATAAATTATGCTCCAGTGTGAATAAGCCAATTCACTTCATCCCTATTTAACCAATGCGAGTACATTCCTCCAGCCACCCACACACATGCCTTTGAAAGGCTGTAAGCCAAGCTTCAGAGGAACCCCCAGCTGCGTGTTGCAAGGCAGACAGGTTTGTCACAGGTAGCAGTTAGCAAACAGCAGGGCAGGCCTCGCTGTGAGAGTGGGATTACAGGGCAGTCGGCCCCATAAAGTTGCTCCTGTGGCTGCAGCTCTGCCTCTCACGCTACTCCCCTCCACTTTGGTCTTCTCATCCACTCAAACTGTGTGTCCATGTGTGCTTTTGTTTTCATACACAGATGCGTACATGTTATCCGACTTTTGTCATTTTCTTGATAAACATATAATCATCATAAGCAGGCACACGGGTTGCATGCATGTGTGAGTGCATGCACTCAGGCGCTCCTACACGTCAGAACCAGTGAGAATCGGAAGGAGCGACAGTGTGTTGGAGAGATATATCCTCCCCCTGGGCTAGGTGTGAACAGGCTGACGGTGTAAGGTTACTAAAAAGCCTGTCTCATATTCCCCATGACAGACTGAGGAGAGACAGACATCTCTAATGATGGAGATCACAGACTGAGGCTCCACACACACACTTACACGCACACATTCGCTCCACTGTGTGAACAAGGGGACTATCAGTATTTCAGCAGTGAAATATGCATGTAAAAATGATTAAGCTCCTTGCAGCTTTGCCAAAAAGAATGTAACCGGTGGAACATGACTCCACACCACATAGGAGAATTTTCCCCTCTCAGAACATGAAAAGGTATAGCGCCTAAAACAGGCCTACACAGTTCATGTGCACTAGTCCTATTAAAGGGCTTAAGTGAGTGTAATGACATTCTTGGTCTTTTCATTGTCCCATGTGAGGGAGGCGGCAGAGCAGTAAAGGTGGGGACTGTGACTGTGAGAAGTAAGCAGGCAGGCAGGAGCCATAAAAAGGGGAGGACAGACTATAGGCTTAGGCCCAGCAAACCTCAGGGTGGGTATTAAGTATAGGGGTCGGCTATTCTGCAAGCAGGTCATACGCTAACCTGCTAATCCTCACAGGACTTTCAGACTGTCCATAGCAGGGAGTGGAAGCAGGTTTTCTGCATGTATCTGTTTCAGCAGAAGACCTATTTGCATCTGTGTGCAGCATTATGTTATCTGAGAGCAGAATTAAGCTGGGTATCCTCTGTGTGTGTGTGTGTGTGTGTGTGTGTGTGTGTGTGTGTGTGTGTGCTGGAACACTTGCACATGCACATTGTTGCATATAGAGAAAGGTGTCAGACGGGGTAGCACTGAAGTCTGGGCCAAGAATAGGTGGGTGGAGTGTGGTGCTATGTGTGGGATGGTATGGGAGGGGGATTGTGGGTCTTGCATGAGGCGTTGTTTGAGCTGGTGCCAGTGTGAAATCACAGGGGCTTCCGCCAACAGCCAGCAGTAAGAACAGCGTAACAGCCTCAGCTGTTGGCACTTCAAATGAGCCATCAACAGCTTTTAACATTCCAAAGTCCTCCAGTGCAAGTGTTTGTATCTGAGTTATCTCTATGGGTTATTGTATTTATTTATGTATGTATGTATGTATGCTGTGTTGGGTGCATATGTGTGTGTGTATAGCGCCCAGTGAACATGTCAGAGAGGCCTTATCCCATGTCTTCTGCCAACATAAATCCAAAGCCATTTCTTCAAATCTCAGCTGCAGAGGCCAATTTCCAACTGTCAACCCCCAGCCCCCTCTTTTTTTTTTTTTTTTTTTTTTTACCCAAGCTACTTGAGACTTCATGATTAGCTCATAGTGATGTGATTTATTTATGTTTTTAGAGAGATGAACAGAGGGAACTTTTCCCACCAAACATCTTGGCTCCGGACAAGCAGAATGGACATGCTAGACTTTAGAAACCCAGGGAAGGGGAGCTTGGGAGAGGCCTCTTGCATTCTCCCTGGTAGACCGTGTTGAACACACCCACATTTCTCAGAGTAATTACAGATTGAAAATGAGTGGATAATAGGTTTTCTGTGCTTGGAGGAATACATTTTTGTCATTTGATATGATACTGGAGTAAGGAAGCTGGTGGTTATACTCTATGACAGCGAGAGTGTCACAGTTGTCTTCATGAAGATGCCACTGCTTTGCAGAAAAGAAAACCTATTCGTTTCAGACATGGCCCTCTTGGACAACACAACATGCTGAGTAGAGTGCCCAAGAGATTGTTTGCCAGACAATATACTTCTTTTTTTGCATTAGATTAGATTTTGTTTACTTAAAGTGCTGATTGTGTGCTATCTTGATTTTAATTTGATCTTGGTCTAGTATTATTTTACCTCAAGGGCGTATTGATTTTGTAGTCCATAATGGTGTATATATTTGTGTGTATGTGTAGAGTGTAAACTGAGAAACTGAGAAGGCCCATTTTACACGGATTTAGTTAACATGCCATTTCAAACTGCCAAAGCACATTACCAGATGTCTGACGCCTACTATTAGTATTGATACAGCCACATTGATTTCTCCATGTGAGGCAGAGCTCAGTTATAGTTTAGCCTCATGTTTGAGAGTCTTCCTACCAGTCAGAGGAGTGAGGGGAGCCCTGGCAAAGTGGCACCTAAAGTCCATTTTAGCCCATGGCAAAGCTGGTTCCTTCTTCCTCTCCCTGCACAGGTGCCAGGGCTTAGGGGGAGGGAACACCTGCCAGCCCGTTTCCCCATGGCCACGGCAGGCTGGAGAGGCATTTTCCCAGGCTCCCCAGATGAATGGTCACTAATAGCCGTGGGAGAGGGCTTTGCGAGTGCTGCACAGTGTACCACTGACTCCTCTTGGCAGCCCTATGAAGGGGGCTTAAGGCAGCCTGGCCACGGCCATTGCGGGAAAAGCAAAAGTGTTGCTGGATAGCTTTACTGTTGGAGAATGTGTTTACCAATGACCATCTCCCTCCCAGTGAAGAATGCAGAGGATGTGTAGTGACTAAAAGGGAGATGGATCATTTTTGCACTGCCCTGTCATAGATTTTGCTTTGTTTGGCTTCTCTGGCAGTTGCTCAAAAAACTATTCAGTCAAAATGTGACAGGGACTTTCTGTGTACAAAATGCACAAACATTTACATGTGTGTTGGGTGTCCATTTTAGGAAGAATGAATACATGCCAACCTTTCAGCCTCCTACTAGGACAGTTCACAGCACTGAAGCATTTTTGTAGTGACCACCTGTATTAACCCACCTTGTGCTTCCTCAGTGCTACCACAGCTAATACTATTTATGTGAGTGGCTGCTATGTGGGGACTGGTCTGTAAATAGAGAGGCATGTCTGTGGCAGAGTTACCTGCCCTGCTCTGTGTTACTGGGCGTGAGGCAGGCTAGGATTAAGGCAAGGGAGAAACGGAGACCTGTGACAGGAACAAAGGAATTCCAAGGCCCAGACTGGAAATGGATCCTGATCAGAGTAGCCAGTACAGCAAGCCTGCCCCTCTCCCCTCTTTCCCTCCCTCCCCTGGCCCCTGCTGGGCAACCCCCTTTCCCCTGGTGCTTTGTGGTGTTGCTGTGGCTCTTTAAATCCTTCCTGTAAGCCCCCTGGCCTTACTCAGCAGCAACACATAGGACAGTTCCCCCCCCCCATTATTGCACACATACACTTTCGTTCTTCGTCTTTTTTTTGTCCTTTGCATTTTTACACATTTATGCACTCTCTCCTCTCCTCGCCCGTGCCCTTCATATCTGCTCCTCTCTGCTCTCCTCATGTCGTCTCTTTATGTTTTCTCACTTTCTCTCCTTCTCCTTCTCCGCAGGGTCAGCTGCAGTCTCTTAAGACAACCGCAATCCCCGCCATAGCTGTCACACCACACTCTTTCCCCATATAATTAGGGCCTGAGCCTGAGCACGAATCGTATTCATGTGACTGTTCCCCTTTACCACAATCTGGTCTGGGAGATGGCACACACACTCTCTCTTGAACTCATGCTAAGTGTTCAGCCTGACCAGAATGCCTTGTTTTAGGAATTACTGAAACGTTTCGGAGGATGTCCTTGTTTTTCTCTGCTCTTCGGTTTTGACTGTGGACAGATGTCATTGTAGTGCTGTGTGCCAAATTTGCCTTGTGTTGCCAGGAAAGGCCAGCCTAGGATGGCCTTAACAACAGCAACGCAGTTTAATTGTAGACCTTAATAGTTTCCAGGCATTTTGTTCACGTAAGGTCAGTGCGTTACATCATTTAAACATTTAAAAGTTTAAATACAATTCAGAGCTTCAGTCAATTCAACACAGAATTTTCTTCTTTTCGTCATGGCCTTACCCGCCTGTTATCATTAGTCACTGGTAGCAAAACCTAGATAGAATTGCCATGTGTGCCATGGTTCATCTATTTGGATTTATAAACACAGTCAAGCAGATTTGCAGAGGACCCAGCAAGCATCCTGCTTCCAATGAGACCTAGATCTGAGTTTTTAAGGCCAGCACAGTGCATAACTGGAGTCCACAAACTACTCTGCACAACATTAATCCAAAGGAGCGTAATGCAAAATAAGCAGTTTGCATCCTCCCCATACTGAGTGCTCTTTAATATAATCAGTGGCAGCACTTTGAGAGATTTGTGGCGTCTTGGGCTAATTAAGATATAATGATGATTAAAGATGACATTTTGTATTGTGACTGCATTTCTCTCATCAGATTATGTTTCTGAGAACTGGATTTTTTTTCCCTCGATAATTGTTCTGTGCTCCAAAATGCTCCCCACCACTTTAGTCACATGCTGCATTATGGGTTGGCCTGAGCTACCATGCTGCGGCGTATTTTGTAACTGCGATGAAGGGGTCACCCAAATGTTAAATTGAACACTCATGTGCAAATATTGTTTCAGGTGGACGTTGTGCAGGATGATAAGGCACAGTGCTCTGCTACGGCCGTAGTTACAGTTACACACAGAGAGTGATGTCCTTCCAGGAAAGCCCCCACTTACATATGGGTAACTTCCTCATGCTCTCTCATCCTTCACCACTCCACCCCCC
>LKNJ01000915.1:32544-119013 GCA_002120245.1 Maccullochella peelii
TCTCTCTCTCTCTCTCTCTCTCTCTCTCTCTCTCTCTCTCTCTCTCTCTTGCTCTAAGCCCCAACTCTCCACCCACACTTGAGGACAGAGGGAGGGGGTCCACATCAAAGCAGAGATGTCAAAAGAGCAGGATTCTCAGGCACTGATGTCTGACTGTCCTGCTGATTCAACTCCTGTTCATAAAGGAGTTGCGTGGGAATTGCAGTTCTCCTGACATACAGTCACTACATTTACATGCACACTAAAAACATGGTTAATGGGAGAAATCAGGTTATGGCAGAAAATTGGAGAATGCCTTTACATGCACTTCAATAAGGTTACTGTAAAACCTGCATTTGCATGCAGCTGGTGGGTAATCAAATTTCTCTCCTTCTCTGTGCCATGTTTTGGAAGCAGTGCTGGCATAATTTAAGTGTAGTAATGATATACTGCAGCCTGAAGAGTTGTTTTTTTTTTTTTTTCATTTTTGGTGGAAACATTTGTACTAACTGACTGAGAGGCCACTCATTTTTTCCTTATTGTGCACATGAGCCTGAATTTTTTAAATAATCGTGTGTTCATTTGTGGAAACTGTCTTATTTAAACTTATTTATTTCAGTTTTCATTTTAGTCAGGCTTTGGATTGAATTATTTTGCATACAAAGATGCATCGCTAAGTCTTTCCTTTCATTAGTTGGCACTGTTGCCACGATGATGCTTTCCTTATGTGTCGGAAATATCATCATGCACATCTGCTCTTATAAAAAAAATCTTGTTAGAAACCCAGTTAAGCATATACTGTATATGGCCAATAAATTGGTTTCCTCCAGCAGATGTCTTGCTGAGTTAAACAGGTTTGTTTTAAATTTCACCCTGATTATGGAAACCTGGCTTCGCTTTTACATTTTGTTTAAAGAAGGGTAACTGCAGAAAGGCCAGAGTAACCAGGTAACGTAAGTGCACGTAAATGCACTGAGAGAACACTCACTGAAGTATTCCTGTTAAAGGCCCTGGACCCACTGTGGTCAGGAACTCCAGAAAAGCCTCCATATCAGAGCAGAAATTCTTATGGATTTCTGCAAGAGTCACAACAGCATGGGCTGCCAGGAATGCGGATGGCGAGATGGCTAGGCTATATTTTCTATGGCTGTTTTTAATGATCTCCTCAGGATATGACTAAAGTTAATGAAGTCTGTTCCATGGTGGCTTACCTTTGACCCTGGTCTGAATGCCTCTCATCCCTGTCTGTTCCATTTTACAGTCCTAGTCACTCTGGGTGCCTTTTGGTTTGTTGACTTTTCTTTCCTCTCATTGTTTTCCCAGGAAGTGGTGAAAGCTGCAGGGATGTGTGTAGGGTGTGTGTGTGTGTGTCTTGCAAGTACAGTATTCTAGCCTTGGCACCAGCCCTGTAGAGTGTCTGCCTTTTTTCTGCAGTTGTCCTGCGGTGTTTTACAAGATGGTAGAAGTCTCTCTATACAAGCGGTTACAATATTATCTACCGCATTTCTGAAAACATGGCGTGCTGGCTTGTTTACTGTTTGATTTGACCTGTCATAATATTGTTGTGCATTGGGTTTCAAAACAATTAAGCAAGACCATCTTCTCTTGAAGGAAGTACAAATTAAACCCTTTAAAGTCCCTACTCTGCAGATTTGTGTATTGCACCACTGTGGGCCTCAGTTGCCACAGAAAGGGGCCACTCATTCCCAGAGGAGGCACTAGCAAACTGTTTGTGAGAGAGAAACATGAATGTAAGCTTAGCACGAGAGAACCCGGGCAGAGGGCCAAGAGCAACTCTGCGCTGTGCAGGACGTTATAAGGTTGGAGCAACAGCTGATGTCTCGGGGAATGGCGTTGCACTGGTTCCCAACTCTGTGTTCAGACGTCCCTGTCAAAGTTGTCCTGGGAATTGGCAAGCTCAACCCACTAGGGAAAGCAATGAGAATAGTTGTAGAGTTAGACATGAGGCTAAAGAGTCTAAATCAAAGCTTCTCAAAACATAGAAGGCCATGAATGTGCAATAAAAGATGCTTGCTTCTTGGTTCCTCCTGGCCCCCGTAATGGGCAGAGAAAACAAAACGGAGATACAGATCTGCATTCCTCTCTGGGCAGAGATTCAGATTGGGTTATAGATGATCACGGCTTTGCTATTTAAAGAATAACAGTATCTGAATTATTTTTTCCAATAAAAGAATGCTGCTATTGTTAACTACAAACATGCTCAACATACCATACAGTGTGTTTGTGGGATTAATGAAGCACTCTATTTAAAACTTGTTGGTGTGTTCAGTATTACTACATACTTTATGTACACCAAATATTAAAGGGATAGACTTCCAAGGGTTGGGGTTAATTCAGTGAGGGACGTATAGCCTATGTACTCATAAATCTAACATTAACACGAGTCTCCTGGTTCAACAAGATGTCCACCCTGTACAGTGGAGTCCATAAGAATTTGGAGAGTGACACATTTTTGTTGTTGTTGTGAGTGGCCATGTCAATTACCTGACCCCAATCCAATATGTATTTCACTTGCTGAAGATCACACCCAAAAGCCACAAACTGAAGATGGCTGCATTAGAGGCCTGGAAGAGCACCACTAGGGAAGTTACCAAGCTGATGCCAGTGGCTTATACCCCTCAGGCAGTCACTAACTGCAAAGGATTTGCAACCAAAATACTAAACATTTATCAACAAGTGTGTGTTTATTTGTTCAGTTGCATTATAGATAAAACGTATACAAGTATTACACTATGAATCAAACACTGAAGCTGAAGGTTGGCACTTAGTTATTGTTTTCTTGCAAATCCAGTGATGTGGGACAGAGCCAATACGGCAAAAAATGTGTCATTGTCATTATACTTACAGACTGTGCTGTATTTATAGAGTTACAGTTATAGAGTTACCTGAGCCCTTGGTTAGCAAAACAAGATGTAAAATGATTCCTATAAATCTCTATTTATCATTCACCTCAAGCTGTCATATGGCCCTTCTATTGCATGGCCCTCTTGCTGCAGGACAGGGATTCCCATTCTGAAGCTGCCGGAGCCCTACTGGTTTTATATCCTCAGAGACAGGTAAAGCCTTTGAGGAACAATCACTGACATAAGAAAACCTGGTAAGATGAGCTTTCATATGAGAACTTACCGCCCCGAAGTATCTTGGAAAATACCACCTCAATGAATGATATCATAAATATAGATTTACATGTTACAAATTTGTGAACACAAACAACTTTATTCTGAAACTAAAATGTAAATAAGGCTCTAGAGTGTAAAGCTATCAACTGAGTCATTATGAAACTGTTGCATAGCAAGTGCACAAACAAGCAAAGAAGTCTCACACAAAATGAATGCTTATTCCTGATAAATCTCCTTTTTATTACGCAGATTAGAGATTTGTTTTTGTTCTGTCTCAGAGATTTTAATGTATTTTCACAAATCTTGACTAAGCTGTCCAACATTGTCTGACATGGGTTTTGCTGGAGGCTAAATTTAAAATCTAAAACTATTGATTGTAATGGCTTAGTAGCATAGCAACAACAGCAGGTATTTAACAGGTATCCATATTTAATAATAATAATAATAATAACCCTTTAACCCTCACTTTACTTTCATTTGAACTAGACTTAACTTTTAATTGTAAGGATTTATTCTCAGTTGACAGACTGAGCTTGATTTTTATGTTTTATTAATTTATTCCTCCATTAATTTATGTACAGTATATTTGTATATTTTTGCAAGAATAAATAGTGTTTGCTAAAGTAGTGACCCTGGTTGCAAATTCAGCCACAAGCACAGAGAACAAGAAAGCGGAGGTGGTGCCATTAATCACTGGCCAATAGGCTTGAGCGTATACCTGTGGCAGTTTTGCGGCGAACTGTAATTGCATGTCATTATCCAAAGAATCACAAGACTGCTTCTTTTTGAAGACAGTAATTAAATGCTTTGAGTTGGTGCTGAGATGACATCAGCTAACAGAGAAAAGTGACTGTTCACACTTACGTGTGGGCCAATGCTGTTAACATGCTGTCTGCTCTGTGTGTTTTATGTTCATGCTAAACCACCGCGTGGGACATATTTGTCCTACTTGTAGGTCAACTTTTAGAGGAGACTTTTCCAAGTTTTATTGACGAGTGACTATCAGTGTTGTCGCCGGCGGGGGAAAACGCTCTGCTTCCAAAATGTCAGCTTTTCAGAGACAAAGATGGCCTCGTTTTTAGCTTGATGACGCTGCATATTTGACATTATGCAGGGAGTTCTGAAAGAGCCTTGGGTGCAAGAGGCCAGGATTTTCTCAAACTATGGAAGACATTTAATCCTTTAATTGAAGTTAAAATCCCCATAGTTAGCAGTTAATGAGGTTTTCACACGGCAACAGCAATATGAGAATGCCAAATAAGAATAAGAAATAATACAGAGGTGGTGGTAAAGTCAAGCAGGGTATAGTTTTACACTCACTGTATCAAGAAGACAGGAAAGGGTACCAAGAAGGTACCAAAGGGTGAGCATGCTTTGTCAGCTTCCCAGCACTGTTGTCTTGTTTTTAAAGAACAACTGGATAGCGTGTTAGCCAGATTCTTGCTTTAAGTCAACAAATTCCTACCAGATTAGGCAACAGGCTGCTGTTTCTGCCCAGCACATATTACATACCATGACAAACATTCCATGACAAATAGAGCAGAGGCCCGGGCCATGGTTTCTCTGCTTGTGCCAAACTGGGAGGTCAGTTAGAATAAAACAGAATGAATGGTTTTGTAGTATGCTGGCCCTTAGACTGAGCATAAGATTAAGAGTAGTAGGAAATTGATAGGATGTACTGTATCTAAGCATCTAGAGCCATATAGCGCTAAAAGTACAATACTATGTAGGAATGGGCATTGATTTTTGTGTTAAGGAATTAGAGCTGCTGTATTCCTACAAGTTTGATCTCCAGTCCTGTATTCACTTTAACTCCTAGCCTAGCCTTGCCTGCTTCTACAGTACATGATTGAAGTAGTTCCAGTTGTGGAACTCATCATATGAAGGGCTTTTTATATTGGATCAAAAATATTTGTCCTTTGATTAATTACTTTATCTCACTGCCTGAATATTTTGCATAACCAAAAAAAGCTTCCAAGCCTCAGAAATGGTGTCACATGTACATATCGTTTTGCTTAGCTGTCACCCTGCTCTTTTTTACTCTTAACTGTATTTTTACTTTATTTTTTTATAGGGAAAAACTTCAACCTGGTCGCCAATTTTCTGAAGCGGCACTTCAACCTCAGATGTATTGTCAAGCAGCTTTATCGGGGTATGTAACCTACATGTATTCAATGAATCAATTCCCAGTTAAATGAATCGGAAATAGACATCTCAATGACTCATACTCAGCCAAATTTCCCACAGAAAGAGCAAGTCATCTGTGATCTGAATGTTGATTTTTCTCCCCCTCACTTGTTTTTATGTCCTGTCCCTACCTGCTTGGGGTGTTGTGGAGAACAGGCAGCCATTAAGTGGTTCCCATGAGAGGCTACTGAGAGTGGGAGAGAGAAAGATTGGAGGGCAGTGAGAATCTATCTCCATGGCCCATCTAGTGCCTGTGACCCTTGGCCACCTTTTCATGGGACCAACATGGCTCTCTTCCTGTCAGTAAAGTTAATATCTGCTCCCCAGGGGCCTGGATGTTAAAGCAGCACTGACCTGCTGCAGACTGAGATATGACGGCTTTTCTCAGCAGGTCCGTTACACATCAAATTAGACACTGTCTCCTGGGGTCAAAGGTTGTGTAATTTGGTCCACCGAGTTAGCTGTACATAGTCATCAGGTCAATTTCAATTAGCTATAAAACAGGTGGTTAAAAAGTCTTTATTCTGATTGGATAGTTATACATTGCAAAATGGCAGGTTTTAAGTTAAATACTATCGGACTATGAGGCTAAAACACAATGGGACTTTTTAAACTTTGTTACTATCATTAGTCAATCACAATGCAGTGGTATTTTCTTTACTTTCATTTCACCCCACAACACAAAACTGTTGAAAGAGCAAACAACATACTCACATTTTTTCTATTCAGGCTATTAACAGTGGAGAAAAAAACTGTAAAGTTTGTTCTGAGGTTGGCATTACAGGAACAGCCATGAGGTCACTGAAATGAAAGGGTTTATTCTATTCGGTGGATAAATGTGCTCAGCAAATTTCATGGCAATCTGCCTGTTAGATTATGAGATATCATTTGTATAAACTTGAAATTTTGACTTGGGTGTAGTGGCTCAAGAGAAAAGCTTGTGGAATATCAAAAATCAAAAGGGTTCGTCCTATGGAAACCATGAGTTTGCTTAAAGTGTACAAATGAAAAGTTTGTCCCGGTAGTGGCCTGAGAATTCATCTTCCTACATATTCCACACAAGGTACGCATACACTAATGCTAGTGTGTGTTATATGCAAGTTTGGTGCCTGCTTAACAAAAGTGTCTGCTTTTGTTGCTTTGGTTTATAAGATAATAATATTGTACTTAATAAGAATATTGTAATTTTGCCAATGTGCCTGTTCATTTGTTCACGCAGGAAGTTACTTTTCATTAAGCAAGCCATTATGAGATACATGATGATACAGACGTAAGTTCTTTACATACAGGAGTCTATGCAACAGGCCATAGGTCAGATATTGACCAGCTTGGCTATCCAGTGATATGTTGAGGTCAGTTAAATGTATTATTTTGATATAATACATGTATAGTGGCATACTATACATAGTGCCATAATAGTATTGTTTTTGTAAATGGTCTTTGCCTTTGAAGCCGATGAAACAGTCATATTACTCCCAAGAGCCATTGTTAACATAAAATGTTCTAATATTTCATGCTGCTTATGCGGCTCATAAAGCTCAGCAATTATCTGTAAACTGCCATTTTCTCCTTGGTCTGAGGGATAGTAAATACTTGGTGTTTGTAGATGTAAATTCAAACCTCCACCACAATTCCCTCTGTCTGACTTAAACTCATAATTAGAGGTGAGCCCACGTTATTAACTAGCATGGTCTGTGTTGTTTCTCTGCCTGCTTTCAGATTTGCGTGTGTTTCCTGAACGCTATGTTGTGTGTGTGAGCTGTCCAGAGGATGCCTCAGCGCACCATGGAAACCCGAGCCTGGCCGCGGTGAGTGCTGTTTATACTCCTCTATTTCCTCTTCTAGTCGCCTGGCAAAAAAGTCTTGCATGGGTCTGTGTGTTATTATAGGGATGTGTTGCCAAATTTTGCTCTCACTTTATATATGCTGATTCTCTTTACGTGAGGGGTGGGGGGGGGCTCTGAATCTGGCCAGGGCTTTTTCTGAGACCTAGTGAGGGGGAAACGGTGGATGGCAGTAGAGTGAGGTGGGGTCCAAAGCTGCCAATTCACCCCAGCTGTACAGTTTTAGGTTTTTTTTTGTCAAACCCAAACATGGGATTGTTGTAAACCTCAACATTAATGGGTAGTGAAAAATATAGCCAAAACTAATTTTGTACATTTTAGCTCTTGAGAACGTCTGGATACGCACACACTCAAGATCTGTTTTTGGAAAAATGTGGCAGGGAACAGCAAAAAGCTGAATTTCTTCTACTTTTATCCAAGCTCATTATGGCACTGCAGTCAATGTTGACACTGTCAGAACATAATATTCATCTTATATAAAAATCACGATTTTTTTGTCTACCCTTTAAGCACCTTGATCTAAGTGTAAATACTTAGTATACACTTAATATGATATATCATTAATATTATTATATTCTACAGCAACACTCTTCATCATTCTGTTACTTACATTGTTTGGGTTTTTAAGGGAGAATTCAGTTAATGTGATTGTCTGCAGTTAAATGTTATGTGCCTTGATTGACTGGACTCAGATAAAGTTGGGCTCAGTGGATATTTCCCTGTTATAAGACCTACTACTGCAGTTCTTTTTTGTCCATTCATGTTACAGACAACTATCCTGCTCATTTGATCCCAAACTCCCCAGAGTATTCTGGGAAATGGTGGTGGAGCCTCTCACCTTGGCACTCACATCAAGGACAGACATCTCTCCCATCACATCCCATGATCAGTGGCCTGCTGTTTTTCTATGGGGTTTTTGCTATTGTTTCCCTTTGAAACGTCTCTGCACTCTCCACAGTTTGGCTTCCAATGAAAGCAGTGATTGTAATATTTTTAGTGGAGCAACACAGTCGTCAGTGAAAAGTTCAGATTGTGTAACAATTTTCCAGTTCAAGGAGGCATTGCTGTCGATTGCGTTCCTCTCCTCAGGATGTGGTTCTCTGGGCTCATGCAGTACAAGCAGAGGGAATTGGAGGGTGGGAGTCTTGCGGTGGAGCGCACACTAGCCCAACCTCGAATGTGGTTTGTAAGGGAAAGATACCAGACAGCAAGGCTAAAGTTTTTCACATGACAAAAACAATTATTTGTTTACGTCCCTCGCTCTGTTCTAATTTGTCAGAAAGGGAGTGTTTGCAAGAAAATGTTGCCAAGAAAGTCGAAAATCTAAATGAAAAAAGTTTGTGCAGTGAGTCACAACTGATGTAAGGCATAATAATGTTGCTGTCTAAAAATAATGGGGTCTTTAGAGTTCCGTGTCAAAGTTGGTCATATGTTTAAGAAGAGGGGTCTTTTATCCCACAACTCTTGACAGCACTGGCCTGCTAGTCCCAAAAAAATGCCACGTTTCCCTGTATTTAGGGAGGTTTCAGTTTTATTGTTAGGATTCAGTTTGTGTGACTTGTTGAACAAAAATCCATAACCGCAGTGGAAATGTAGACTCATCAAATCAGCACTTCTCACAAGGTCAGGAGGTTATGTTGTGAGGGAACTAAGGTGACATCATGGTTGGCCTTTTGTCTTGTGAAAGCCAACGTTTCTCTCCCACACATGAGCATGCTGTATGTCTCTTGTATACTGTGTGCTCTTATTAGTCATATTTCAGCTGTGGTTCAGTTAGAAGAGGGGATGGTAAGATTTAATCATTTCCAGTAGTGTAGAAGGAACTAGGATACCACTTATTATTGATTTTTGGTACTTAAAGTCAAAACCGAAACCTACATTTTTGGGTTACGGCTACAGTTTGTAGATGTTCTGTGCAGATTTACCCCATGTGTAATGTCAAAGGGGTTGCTCATAGTGACGAACCCATGAGAATTATCCTACTCTGCAGTTCCCGTCAACTTTGCGAAGTGTTTTTCTACACAGTGTCTTTCAGCACATTGTTTTAGTTTTACAGTTTCAGTGTCACATCGCACATCAGCAGCAGGCATCTGTTTTCAGCAAAAAGCTCTGAACGCTACCTGCCCAGCACCTAACATGAACATATTGGAGAATCTAGCAGAAAGTCAACCAGATATTCCCCTCAGGAGTTGGTGGAAAAAAAATAACAGAGCTAAAAGGAGAGTGAATATTGGACTTGCTAACACGTTTGCCATAACAATTTAAAAAGTGATAATATGTCAATGTTGGATTTACAGGTTGCTTCCGCTGCCCCCAAGTGGCTAAAATATGCAGGTTTAATGGTTAGCTACCCTTTCAAGGAGGTTGAAGCACATTTGCAGTTTTAAGGTGGGAGTCGAAACAAACCAGTTTCTATCACAAAGCAAAAGTGTTTTTAACTGTTTCAAACAGCCCACTCGAAATCAGGGTGAAAAGCCTGCCTCGCCAAATGTTCTCTCCTGGAAGGCCTTCATAGTGTTACACTAGGCAGTACACACAAAACGTGAAAGAAATTGTTGCGTAAATGATGAGAAAAAAAAAGAGAAAAGTTAAACCCCTGTTCTCTTTCTCACCTGCACGCACCTGGCCAGTTGCTGCGTGAAGTCAACGGCCCCCAGTTTCAACGTTGGAAACCAATGGGGAGAGGGTTTCAGATGCTGTTTGACCATCGGACAAGTGCTTTGGTTTGAAAAATACTGACGCCTTTAAAGTCATGGCTGTCATGTCTGGAATTGTTGAGTAAAATGGTATGATATTTGATCTATTGAACAGACGAATATCAGCCTGATGTACTTGGTCTGTTAAAACCTAGAAACCTAGAACTGACTGTTGCTCTGCAGAGGTAGGGCCATTGAAACAACTACGTTAGCATGAGACCGTGGGAAGCAAATGAAAGGCATCTCTTAGACAATGTTATTTTTTATCTTGACATTTGAACATTCAAGTATCTGAAAAAAAGTTGCTCCTATTGTGAGTCAGCACCAACAGTGAGGAGGGCAGCATGGGAAGGAAGATCTAGTGTTTACGATAGTGGTCGTTGTTTTCTAGTCAGGCACAGAGTGGGCAGCTGAGGTGAGTGGCGTGCTGGGCCGCAGAAGTTTGGATCAAAGGCAGAGCAGATGTGTTTCCAGTCCCCCCCCTCTTCTGAGCTCTGGACGAGCCTGTGTGTTTACTCATGACCTCAGCACGCCTCTGTTCTTCACAGCTCGCAACAGCTAGCAGCAGTGCTTTCCCAAGCGTCCAGTGTCTGCTGATATCCTCTCCACCACGACCAAATACATGGTTGTGATCCCTTAGAGTACATGATCATGTCCCTTCATTCCATCCTGTCTTAAGCTGCTTTCATTGATTCGAAGTGAGTCCGAACAGTTAACGGCGTGTCTTAATCCTTACACATGGGTGGATCCAAAAACTTTTGCCATTGTTCAGGGATAAGAACTGTCCTCTATTTTAGACAAGTATGTGCCAATGCATGTTTGTTGACTTTGTTGTAGGGAAGATGTGGTGAGCTTACACAAACACGGCATGTTTCCTCTTTGGGAGTAGGGTGGGTGGAGGGTGAGTGGGGGAATTTGTGGACTAGTTTTTCACGAACATCTCTGCAGGAGGTATTTCTGCCCTGACAGTTAAATAGTGTTGTTGTTCCTTGGTGCCAGTTTAAGGATTTTGTATACTTAGTTGTGCCATCACAAAGCTGTTCAAAGGCTTTCCTGTGGAAAGAATAATTCCATTTTTATAACTCAAATAGTTTTAGGGATTCAAGCACTTCAAGTGGTATGAATTATTATTTTGTGACAGATGAGTGAAAAAGACAGAGATGCAAGACTAATAATCCAAGAACAAACAATCTGGCTCCCACTGTGGCAGATCATAAGCAAATATGAGTTGATGGTTGATTGGAGCTTTCCATGCTGGCCTGTTTTCTGACTTGTCATCTTGTTTTTTCTGGTAATTTTAACTCTTTAACTTCAACTAAAACTTTGCAATGCCTCCGTGATGGGTTGAGAAAGACCTCTGGCCTCTTTGACCTTAAAAAATCCTTGAAAAACCCCTTGGATAAACAAAAAAATGCATTGTCAAAAAGCCTGTTATTCTTGGTTCCTGAAAAACAATGTTTTCACCCAGTAAAATTGTTATTGTATTGTATAGATGAAAGACCACGGGCATTTACTGTATGTAGATTATATAGTGCAAACTACTGAATGTCAACATAGCATAAGATACTAAATAAGCAATGTCTTTGGATACCAAGAGAGGTTTTGTCATAATATGTAGCAGTGGAGTATTTTAAACTACTCAGAGGCTATTTGGACATATCGGTACATTACTTTGAAGTGCAGCTGCATTAAAAGATAACCAACATAATTTTCCTATCTGTGTTCCTACCTTATCTTAGATGGCAGAGGAGAAATCGTTAATTCCCTGTATTTTATGGAGCCTGTAGTTGGTTATCCTTTTGAAGTTGTTTCAAGGAGTCATTCAGAGTTGGGGCAAGCTATTAGAATCTATACTGGTATCCTTGTAAGCCAAATGATTCATTCTCTCTGCTCTCCTTGCCCTTTTGCCAGGCTTATCTTAATAATCTGACATCCAGATGTGCTGTCTTGTTGCAGCTCCCGTGGTGGAGCCATGTTGTTTTGGAGGCTCCGGGGTCGGGGAGGGCACTGTGGGTCTACTCAACGAGTTGCATCACGAGAAGTATTTTGCGGCTTTATGTGGGGGCGAGCAGACTGACTGGCGGTGGGGGGGTTAAATCCTTGTTGCTGAGGGAGAGGTGGTGGTGGTGGTGGTGGTGGTGGTGGCGGTGGTGGCGGCGGCGGCGGGTAGAAGTTCTTATTTACCATCCCTCCCACACAATACTTACTTTCATCCATGTAGCTTGTGATAATTCTAATGTTGTTCATGCACCAGCTCTCTCTCTTTCTCTCTTTCCATCTTTAATCCCTCTACTTTCTTCTCTTGTTGCTATATACAGAATGTCCGACCCCTGGTGATTAGAATTCAGGCACCATCTCTCTCTCTGTCTGACTTTCTGTCTATCTTTCTCCTTCTACTTACTATGTATATCCAACTTCTTCCTCTCTTCATGCTTCTTCCTTCCCATCACTCTGTTCTTTCACTCTCTCTCTTTTGAAGTCGTGCCGACAGGAACAGAAAGGCACTAAACTTTCCCAGAGAACCTCCCATTGGCTTCTTGTTGATTTTTCTTTCAAGTTCATTTTCAAACAGCATTTATTCATATTAAACAGAATAAATGAGAATAAATATCAAGGCACTACAATGCAAATGATGGCACCCACATCTTTCTCAGAATTGTTGTTGTTGGGGTGGGTGTGTGAGTGCGTAGGCAAATACAAGTTTGTATGTGTGTCACTGTCCCAAATCCAAATCCAAGGCTAGCTGTGGCTCTGGATATGAGAGAGCCTAAGACTGAACCTCTGCCCACACTCTAGCATTACTCCATCTCTGCACAAAGGGCAGCCTGTGGAGAACTTCCTGTGTGAGGATTCTTGCGTTTGTGGGCATGCTGCAGAGACTTTTGAGGTCAGCCGATATTACTCTGGGGGGGTGCCTCTTCTTTTGTAGAGCTCCCTTCTAAACGCCCCTCTCTTTCTCTCTTTTCATTCTGTAGTATCTTGTCCCTTGTTTCTTGTCGTCTCCGCCTACTTCCCTATTGCCCAGCCTCCGTATTCACTCCCCTCCCTCCGTCTGGCCCCTTTAATCCGTCCACCACACCACAGACCAGAGTGCAGTTGCTAGGTCTCACCCAGCGCAAAGCCACAATGCCCCAGCTTGCCCTTGCAGCTTGGGACAATTACTTCTTCCCCCTTTTGTGTCGGGTCATATGTTGTCACTGGTATCATGACACATGAGAGAGGACATTAATGATTTTTTCTCTGTGTTCTCACAGCAACTGGTGGATGCCAGAGCTTACCACATTGGCTTTCCCCGTCTTAGAGTGCACATTGATCATTTTACCAACCAGTTTATGGAATAGTAATGATCTGAAAAATGGTGGATATTAAATAAACATAGTGGCCACAACCTCACATTTTCCAAGATTTAACTTCTGTCTGGTTGTATTTTGTCATTGCAATAGTCTATAGTGTTTTTAGCCATGCTAGTGGCAGTCAGTCGGTCGGTCCACCACTTCTACTTCTACAACATCTACTTAATGGATTGGCACAACATTTTGTGCAGACATTCATGGTTCTCAG
Source organism: Maccullochella peelii (assembly GCA_002120245.1). Classification (NCBI taxonomy): domain Eukaryota; kingdom Metazoa; phylum Chordata; class Actinopteri; order Centrarchiformes; family Percichthyidae; genus Maccullochella; species Maccullochella peelii. The sequence goes on from LKNJ01000915.1 coordinate 45,952, forward strand.
AGGATAGATCTTACTGACTTTTCCTTTACTGCCACCATGAGGTTGACATTTGTGCCTTAGAGTGAAATCTCTCGACAACTATGGGATGGATTGCCATGAGACTTGGTACAGACATTCATGTTCCCCTCAGGATGAATTGTAATAACTTTGGCGCCATCATCAGGTCAAAATTTTAATTTGTGTTTTGCAATACTTTGGTTTATGACCAAATACCTGCAAAACAAATGACATTCCCATCAGCTTTAGCTGTACTTTGTGTTTAGCGCTAATTAGCAATTATTAGCATGCTAACATGCTAATGATGGTGAACATGGTAAACAACATGCCTGCTCAACATCAGCATGTTAGCATGCTGACATTAGCATGTAGCTCAAGGCACTGCTGTGCCTAATGCTGCATTCATGTGGTGTCAGAATAATCTGAAAAAATAGGTCCCGACTGGGAAAATTCATGTGAACGCCCCCTCAAGTCGCAACAACAACTCTGAAAGTCTGCAATATTTTAGTGGTTTTACCAAATGTACTGGTGCAGCAAGTACATCTGGGACTCTCAGCCAACCCATCTACCAGACCATATAGCCTACCAAAGAGAAAGGGATCCCTGGAAACAGCTACCAACGTGTCGTTTAAACGCTCTGAACATTAAAATACAACACATCTTAGTGTCCATGTTGTTTCCACATTACAGCGTAAACACTTATGAACTCATGAACCCACTGAAGTCAGAAGAACGACTTCCCAACTCGGGAAGTGGGACCATCCGAGGAGCACATGAATGCAGCACAAGTACAGCCACATAGAGCTGCTAGCATCACTGTAGACCCTTAGTCTTGTTAGTTTACAGGGTGTTACTCAGATCATAAGCTCTTCACCTGTATGCTGCTCTCTAAACCAGAGCTACCCTGATATTCTCCCACCAACTATTTTGATGCAGTTTATTTACGATAAATTGACAGGCTCTTGACCTTTAAGTTCTGCTCAATTTACCACCAGCATCTCTTGTTCTCTCATAAATCCAGAGTCTGTTCAAAGTCAGCCAAGGAAAAGACCTGTGATTAACCTTCATTAGTGGCCTGTTGAGGGCACATGTTGGTGAGATCCAATCTTTGGCTCGTTCCTTGTTCTGCCTCAGAGGGTTCCCTAGTATGTGGGTATATTGAACTTTCAACCCATGTTTAACCATTTTAGCCTACTAAGAATGTGCTTTTTACAGAAGCTCAGGTGTATAGTGGCATATGGAGTAAAGGTTTGACACAAATAAGTATTCATACATGAAGCCACACAGTTTCAACAATGGTAGTTAATGAGAATGAGGAGGGCCTGTCTGAGTTGTACGTTCACTGGTTTAAATGCAAAGTGCTGCTACAGTCTACTAACCATGAGGCTACTTCCACTAACTTGTTTTTATCTTATTCTCTGTCCTCTGAGATCCTTTTCACGCCATTTTTGCATTTTTCCATTTTCCCATTTTCTCACCTATTTTTCCTCTGCCTTGCTCATTTTATTAATGATCCTTCTTTAATCGCTGTTTTAACTTGTCAACATGGTTTCAACATTTAGTAATTCTGCCTCAGGCTGCAAGCATCACTCCAAGCCTCAGAGAGCCAAGACTAGGAAACACACTTCACACTATGACAAGCCAGTGATTATTTTCTGAAGCCTTTGAGGTGGTTGCTTTGGACAGTATTAAGTGGGGGACTAATTCTTTGTGCTAGCCGGGATGTTACTAAAGTGTTTCTAAAGGCATTATAGAAAGTATTCCTCTAAGTAAGGCGACAACAATATTTGGAATTCAGGAGAATCGGAAGAGGATACATTTATATAAACTATTTTTTTTTTATCACATTGAATTATTTTATCTTTTAATTTTATTCATTATATTATCAATTTGACAGCAGTCTAGTGAATGTTAACTTCTGAGAATGCCAGATGATGACAGCAGTCTGCTGTGGAGCCAAACCTTTCCAGGGGATGCCAAGAATAATATTTTTTGTTTACACCGATTCTGTTTGTCCTCTCTAGACTGAGCTGAGTGAACAAAGCAGATCGGAATATTTTTCCAGAGTGGGAGAAACCCAAGAGCCTTTAAACAGCCCCGCAAAAACAAAGAAGACTGTGCTTCAAAAGATGTAAGTATGATCTAATGCAGAACTTTCCAACCCCACCAGTCAGAGAGGACACTCAAGTATCTGTTCATATCCTCTCATCTTTTTAACATTTTCAGAGCCAAACAAGCTAGTGTCCAGCGAGAGCTCTACGGTTCCAGAATGGGGGAGCAGCAGATTGACCAGGGAGCCTGTCCCAAAAACCAAAGAGAGGAACTTAGAGCTGGAGAGTCAGAATCAAGCCCAGAAGAGACTGTGTCCAGCTCTGGACCGAAGGCCCTCCCAGAGACAGACAATAAGGTTCCTTGCTCCAGTGCCTTAAATCAGGACGTGGCTCAGATTGTGAATACTCAAAAGCAGGGCCTGACCCAGGAGCAGCAGACTGAGAATAGTCCTCCAGACAGCATCAACCCAAATGGGGCCTCAGTAGTTTTCTGCCAACATGAAATCAGTCAGGAGACAAACAAGAGCAAGAGGTGCAAGCCGAGCGATGCAGGGGAAGACCCTCACCCACAGAGGGCCAAGAGGACGTGCCTTGGAAGACCTCCAGCCACAATGCAAACTCACTCCACCGAGTGCTCCACACAAACATCCAAGCATGACCTTCTTCCTCTGCTGCCCCTTCCTCCAGTTGAAGCCAAGGCAGAGTCTTTCCCAGTCTCGGAGTGCAAGAAAACCACACTGGAAGTAGAGCTGCTTACTCTAGGGAAACGGGCCCAGAGGCTCCCCCTCACAAGCAATAACACGGCACAGACAAACCAAAACAGGCTGGCCGCAAGTCTGAGGGGCCTATCTGTCAAGCCTGCATCCTCAGGCTCCTCTATTGGTTCCAGATCCACACTCGGAGAGGAGGGGAGTGTAAATGTGTCCAGAACCTTTAGATTACGACGACTGAAGAAGTCCTGAGGGGGAGAGACAAGCTACAGAAAAGATGCCTGACGCCACAGACATAGAGATGACATTGTGTCAGGCTACATGTTTACCCCAGGCAGTCTCCTCAGATGACATGCAGTTGTACACATGTCACATTTTACTACAATATCTATTCTTTTTACATGTGCCGTACATACACTGCACACACACACACACACACACACACACACACACACACACACACACACAGATAGATCAAATGCTGAACATATTATGGCAATTGATACATGAGTGTTTGAGTTACGCTTTGCCAAATACTTGAAACAGACTTTGCCTCCACCCATAAGTAGTGGTGGTCAAGAGAGGCTCGCAAATGAAAGTCAAAAACCTTTAATTGGAGTTTAGATTCGGTTTTGTGTTGAAGATTGGGGATTTCAGACAGGCAGGAGCCATGCAGTACGTCATGGCTTTCAGTCTGAAATACTGGCTCCTACGTGTCTGAAAACTGTCCAGTTTCCCCGCTGAAGCTCTGGTGTGATTGATTGCCGTTTCCAGATTTATTTCATCACCCCATTCTCAAAAATGTATTTTTGTAGCTAGATTACATTCATATACAATTTTCTCAATACTTAGTTGCTAAGCACCTGAAATGTATCTTTAAATTTGAGGGTATTATGCAGCTTTTATATTGAACTTGAACCTAATATGTGTGGGTGTATGAGCTGTGTTGAAAAATTAGTGGTTTTATTTGGGAATAGCAGGACGTCTACAGCATCACAGGTTAAAACGTAGACGCTTGTCAGCTGGCCCTGGCCAAGAGAGAGCATGCAGCAACAGTCACTTTACATACACCCATGTAAAGCCCAAGATGTTCCACTTGATGACATAATGTTGCCTGAATACTTTAGTCCCGAGTTATTTTTATTTTACTGGAAAGACATTTTATGACATAAATAAATTTGTTTTTTTCCAGGGAAAAAGAAATCTCTCTGAATTGTCGTGGAAATATGCAAATAGGCGGATACGTTTCGGGAAGCAGCCGGCATGAAATGACACGTAGATTTCTGCATATTGTTTTCCTCACGCACAGTCCAGACTAGCTGATGCACCAACAACAGTCATGTTACTAATAAACCAGGGCTTCTCTGTTCCCATTCTCAGTATTAATGGGTGTAACCTGAGATGAGTCACTAGCAGAAGCCAATTCTGTTCTTATCAAGACAGACAATATGGAGGATTGGTGAAAGTGACCCTGCTGTTTTAAGTCCTAATATGCATTAAGGTCATTCTCAAGAGGTGTTGATAATCTCTTGCCTTGGCTTTAATCCTTTTAAACAGATTCTGCAGAGGAGTGAGTCTTAAAGTCAGTTCAACTCTACAAGTTTTAGTTAAGCAGCCTGCTACTTAGACAATGTTGCCATTGTTGATCTGGTTTGAGGATCAGGAGGAGTGAGAATATTTTTGTCTCTAGGATTGATTTAATGCGAGGATGGCTTGCCACAGCGTAATGTGTAAACACATTTGGACAGAGACCTTGCTCAAGTCTATGACGTCTCTCCAGCAGCAGTTCCCACGCCAGCTGCATGAGAAACCTTTCATATGCTCTGACATGTTTGGCTTGATGCACCACAGACAGACTCTTCACTCGCTCTCCAGAACAAAGACAACTTTAATTCTCTTTTCATACAAAATATTTAATAAATATGACTTTCAAAAATATATTGCCAGATCAACACAATTCTCAAGTTCATAACACAGTCAAAAATAGGACAAAATGTTGCCATGATCTCAAAGGGTTAACAAATGAGATAAAACATGTTTGTCTTTTAAGAGCCTCATTTTTAAAAAGAAACATGTGCATAGAAACAAAGCGGACTCTTGCGGAGCAAGGCAGTGTATGTCATCTGAATCTACAGTGTTCCCATTGACCCCCTACTGTTCAAGTACTCACGGTCTAGCTTATGATTTTACGCTGACTAAAGCAGATGGGAATTCTGGCGTGTCATATTGATGTGACTTGCCTTGCAAGTTGGTGGATTTTGAGAGCCTTTGAAATATGTCAGTGGGTTAAACTGAAGGGTGCTCTGCTGAAGGATTTTTGTTCCCTTAAGTATTAATCCATTAGTGGCAAGCAATATGTCTGCCACCATGTCCATCCCTCGCAGCAGCCGCGATCGTTTGTTGTCCTAACCTCACTTGCCTTCAATCAAGGTCCTGGCAACAAATAATGAAATGTCAAATGTGTGGAAAAACAAGGAAAAGGATTTCTTTCAGACAAAAAGTGCCCATCCTTTGTCTTCTTTGAAATTTGGCTTTTATAGAATGCGTTGAAAAAAAAATTAAGTCATTGAAAGAAATGGTAGGCTTCCACAGCTATCAAAACCTTCAAACTAGACAGAACATATAAATAAAAAGGAATGATATCTTAAGGCTCTTGATTATTAAGTTAATAAATCAAATATACACAATGATTAATAAAAAAAAAAAAAATGTACATATCTACATGTTCTAAATCGACACATAAATTCTTCATATTGGCAGCAACTGCTGACATTGAACCCTTCCCTCCCTACCCCCAAAAATAAAAATAAATAATAAAGTTGATCTTTTTTTCCTCATTTGACAGTTGCTGAAGTCTAAAGCTGAAAAGGCACTTTCTCCAAACAACGAAAAAATTCAAACAATTACTAAAAATAATTAGCTCTAGTGTTGAACACGTCGGGTAGTTTTAGTCATTGTACAACAATTACACCAGGAGCCCCTTCCATGTGTCCACTAAATTTAAAACAAACAAAACAAAAGCGAAATGAAATGCAGAGGAGGACACTTTTGCAACTAGTGCTACAGTGAAATGTATATCAGTGCCTTGTGTTTCCAGCCAACCAAAGCAACTGTCACTGCCAGTGTAAGCCAGCTTGTCAAAACTTAAATTAACACGGGGGAATATCTGAAATACTGTGGCGTCACGACAGACACCAACTACACATGCCAAAGCTCCCCCGTTTCACCCACCACTGGGGTGTGAAGGCATAAGGCTTGGTTGCACAGCAACACAGCTGTCTGCTATACAATGTAGTCCATCCTGTTTATGCTGTTTGCTGTCTCCAAGTCTCTGTTGTCCTGTTTATTAGTCCAATTAGGATTTTTGGATGTGGAGTTGGGATTGGAGATGGGCGTCTTCTCATCCCTCTCCACCAGTGTGTATGCTGGCTGTTTGGCAAAGCGGCCCTTCTGTAAGTGCCTCTCCTTGTCGTCCTCATCCCCCTCGGGATTATTTGTCCTTATTTTGGCAATGATGGAGTTCTTGTTTTCGTAGTCTTTGATGGCCACCGTGAGGCCCACATGCTTCTCTATAGGGTTCTTGATCTGGTTAAGCTGCTCCCGCACGTTGTTGGTTGTGTTGTCCTCGGAGCCGGTGGCCGACGTCCCGTTGTGGTTGCTCTGTTTCCGCCGGCGACGCATGCACCACAGCAAAATGAAGACCAGCACAAGGACCCAGATTACGATGAAGATGGAGCTGAGGAGGGGCACTAGGTAGTCTGACGGAAAGAAAAGAAGACGATCACAGGTCAAAGAGATACCACAAATGCAACAGAATTAAGTCCCAGTTGAACAATACGCAAAGGTTTTATTATACTACTACATCAAGCTTGCTAAATCATTAGCATGCTTTTACCAGTGCAGCCTGACCTCTGAGCCCTGAATAGGGGAGGAGGCTGCTTCTATTTGGCCGTGGCGGCAGTCTGCTGTCACTGTGTTGATGAATGGTGGACACATGCGGGAGTCTCACTAGTCACAGTACGAGCCAATCTAAAGCCACGTAGCCAAGCAGCTCTGCTCTTTCCATCGAAATCCTGGCTAGATTATTTTTACGCTCCATTACAACTGTCATTAGATTGCAGACCTGGGCAGCCCAAGTTATGTGGGAGGATTAAGAATTATTTTTCACACATGCATGTTTTTCTTTGGTGCTCAACATTGCTGTCATATTCAGGGCTCGGCTCTCTCGCTATCTGATCTTTTCAAAAAACAAAAAAAAAAAATCCTCCTACACATGCAAGTGTGTGCAAGTCTGGAAAACTTCACAGGCAACAACCAGAGTTTGGAGGCGGTTCATACCAGTTTTGCTGGGGCTTGGCACGCGCACCTCTGCGATGGCGGTGATGATGGTGTTGTTCCCGTTGCGTTTGCTAACCAGGTCGATTATCCTGTCTGTGATCTCTTTAATGGGGCTCCGGTCCAAGCGATGGTCTTCAGTAGACTAGAAGTGACAAGAAGAAAGTGAGGTTTGAAAGCAGTTCTGTCTACCACTGATCGTGTTTACGTTGCTGTCAACTGATGACAGAAAACAACCGAACTTAAATCCACCACATATCCCATTAGAGCATGTCTTAATGCTGCAGGCTATAAATCAAAGAGGATTGCTTTTGAGTTTGCATTTATAGAGGCAGACAAACATATGGCAGACTGGGAGTGGGCGGAGGTACTTACGATGCAGACGTGGATCTCGTTGCTGGCTGAGAATGAGGGGTCACAGGTTATGGACACAGAATGCTCCAAGGAGAAATTCTTCACTACGTACAAGCGCCTCAGCTGCTTACACACATCCTCCACAGTCAAGCTCTGGACACGAAGAAGAAATGAAACAAATGTTAACGCACATGGAAAAATAGAGGGCAATCAAGAAGAAAAAGGAAGAGCTAGGCCTGCATTTTGGCAGTAGGTTCAACATGTTATCTGGATTGCGATCCACCTCATTTAGATTAAAGACCACAGGCTCATATGCTTGTCACTATCTGCTGTCATGCTTGTTAGGCAACTGGCGAGTGATGATCCTGTGTGGTGACAGAGTCGCCAGTGGTCCTGTTTAGCTCAAATCCACATGATCCTGAAATTAATCTTGCAGTGCGGTCGGGTTAAGAGGAGATTGGCATGAGTCGCAAAGTCGTGAATGCCTGATTCTCAGGAACACCAAAACTTGGACGCAGTCAACAAAAAACAGGGAAAGGAGAGAGAAATTTTTCTTCCTGGAACACATTTAAAACGTGACTGAATTGTTCAGGAGAGACTAGAAATCCTTTTGCCCAGGAGGGATGGTTGAGCACTTTTGAAAACCTGATCTTTCACAGTTTGCTGCTCCCATTCATTTAAGAGTGGCGGTGGAGGAGACGCATGAAAAATTACCCCAAAACCCTTAAATTCAATCTCTCCCTCCTCGGTGCCTAGGTAACTCACTCGAGACATGGTCTCCTTGTTGAAGGTGAAGGTGATGTTGGCGCAGCTGTTGTCCTGGTAACTGGAGCTGGGGTGGCATTTGGTGAGAGGCGGGGGAGGGTTGGCGCGCCAGCACTCTCCGAGGCCGAGGCAGGGCTTCACAAAGCAGTGGCCCTCCCTGATGGGGATGCAGCTCTGGCCTGAAGGACACGCACCTCGACCTTTGGCACCCAGGTGGCATGATGTAGGGCCACACCACATCTGGAGAGCAAAACATGTTGAGATAATGTCAAAGACTTTTCTTTAAAGTAAACGAATATGAACAGGACTAGGACTGATGATTGGATGGGTTGCCATGACTTTTGGTACAGACATTCATGTCCCCATCAGGATGAAGCGTAATAACTTTGGCGATTGTTCATAAATTAATTGTGTCCGTACCACAGGATATTAAAAGTAATGATTTTGAAACCAAATACATGGTTTGCCCACAAGATAAATCATAATGACTTTATAGTGATCTCCTGACTAGTGCCACCAGCAGGTCCAATTCAATTTATCCCATACTTTGGTTTACGAAGAAACACCTGCAAAACTAACATGATGAATATGGTAAACATACACCAATTGTCTTTGTGAGCATGTTAACACAATAATGTTAACCATTTAGCGCCGCTGTGCCTAATTACATTCTCACAGACTCACTAGTGTTGCTGATACCTTACTTTGAGGAATATGAACATGTTTTTCTATAAAAACGCTTTTTTTTTTTTTTTTTTAAAACAAAGAAGCCAAAGTTCTCAAATGTTAAATGTTTTATAAACACAAGCAAGAACTTAGCCTACATAAAGTAGGCAAATTTTTAAAATCAGAAACGATCTGATCAAAGAATTAGTGAAAAAGATTATGAATTTGTCCAGACATTTGATGCCAGATTTTAGCATTTGACAGTTTATACTTTTATGGTACTGACTAGAAATGTATCTGTAGGGCTGAACAGCAGAGGTTCAACACCCAGCCCTAAACATGACTGTAAACAGATTAGGAAAATGGAATCAATGCCACCAGTTTTCCCCAGTCAAGGATAATAGTGGCTCTGTAAAGATTCCTTTCTCTCCAATGCATGTCAAGGGATATGCTTCTGTAATCTGCATGAAACACACGACCTACTGTTAGGAAAAGTACGGTAAAACCCACATGTAATTGTGTTCCCATATCAGACTGAGTTTAACATGGTGACCTGTACTTTGCAGCCCTAGATCATTTTCACCCCATGATGCATTTTCTTCCCGAGGGGAGCAGTATCAGTGAGTCCCCATTGTTCATCTGGTGGTTAGATGAGCTTGATAATGATAGCACTACTTCAGGCCTCTCCTGTATACCCTACATATACACCCAATCACCCAACCAGTGTGACTTTGGGAGCTTCTTAACTGGCATCTGACACCTTTTTCCAACAGTGCCATTGTGTTTCTTTTCAAAACAAACTGCATCATCTCTGTACAGAATTTGACACTCCCAAGTCAACTCCACCCTTTGACACAGAGCACTGTTGTGGCCCAACATGGCCCTACCTGGGATCACTGAAGATAGTCTTCCACCACCCACACAACCTTTGAGACTATAACTATTAATTGCATTAGTATTGCCCTTCTCCCATTTGTAAACAATGACATCATGCGCTTCACAGAGGTACAGAGCCATCATAAATACTAAACACTTTCACATTACTTCTACATTTAGTGCATAGACAGAGTTAGTGTGTTTGAACGTACCTTTGTGCACACAACCTTCCCATTGGAACAGTGGCAAGTGTTGCAGTCGTCCTCCCATTTGACTCCATCAGGAGTGACGTGTCCATTTACAGAGCAAGGTTTTCTTGTCACTGTGTTAAATGCAACCACAGTATTAGAAATATACCAGAGAAGGTGTGTTTGTTATGTGGACTTGTCTTATCATCTAGTGAAGACATATACCTTCTTGACAGTGGGGTCCAGTCCTGTCTGGCGGACACAGGCAGCGGTATCCGTTGATCTCATCCACACAGGTGGAGCCAAAGGCACACGGAGAGGACTGGCACTCATTAATATCTGTCACATGGGAGAAGAGGTAAGAAATGGCTCCCTTTTGGAATAAAGAGCCCAGCCAGACAGCACACAAATATTGAGTTAAGCAGTCGGCCCACAAATCTAATTCCTAGGCCAAATTCACTGAGGTCATGTGTCATTTGAACAGTACATACACATACACACTAGGTAATAAAAAACATGCAAACATACTTTAAATCAGCCCTGGATGTTTTTGCCCCATGCAGCTTTATTAAAGGCAGCATCATTAGCAGGTATGTAGGAGCTAAAGGCTGGACTTAGCAGAACAAAGGCTTTGCAATGGGAAAGAATGTGGCCATCTGAAAGCCTTTAAGAGGGAAAACAATCTGTGTAATCAGTGTCAGAGAGCATGGCTGATTAGCTGTTGGCCTGCTAAGCCGGTTTCCCCTAGGGACAGCAGCATGGCCCGGTGGAGTGACACCGAAATGGCTCGGCCTGGCCTGCAGCCCAACGCACAGATAAATGGCTGGCTAGACCTTCCATTTGGAGCGACTGCAACGGTCCGGCGGCCCGGGCCCGCTCTAACAGGGAACAGGGAGGAGTGGGAGGCAGGGTTAATACTCACTGATCCGACAGTCTGGACCAGCGAAGCCTGGGGCGCACTCACATCGGTACCAGTTATCCCCGTCGACGCAGGTTCCGCTGTTGTAGCTGCAGAGGAGGAAAAAAAAAAAAAAAAAAAGAGGGGAGTGAGACTTCAGTTTGTATGTCAGGATACCCCCAGGCTTCAACAGACAGATATCTATCCACACTTCTTTCATATCAAACCATTTCAGGCTGGAATTTTCTCACCAGTCAACATATAATAAACATCAAAGGTAATTAAGGTAATTTGACTTTTTCTTTTTACTGGACAAGTGTGAATGGGTTTGAAAGTGAGCTCCAGTGGTGCATAGTTAACCAAGAGTCGCGCCTGATGGAGTTCACAGAAGAGTGTTAGCTGATTGCATCCCAGGAATGACAGGGATGGGTGTATATGCCTGGTTCTCAGCAGAGAGACGGCAAGAGAGAAAGCCTGCAGGTGAATAACTACAATACAGGAGGAGCACCCAGTTTACATCTGTCAAAATCCACAGGAAATGTTTGGCTTCCACTTACCATGGGTGGGGACTGCAGTCGTTGGTATCTGAATGAGAAAAAAAAAAATAGAGAAAGGGAGGGGGAGAGAGGCAGAAAGTAGTGAGTGTGTTGTTTTTGTTTCTCTCTTATGTATGACTGTTTAGTGCACATGACAGCGAAGAGCACGTCTGAGCTTGCGTGTGCAGAGGCGTGTTGGGCCAGTCGGGCCTGGACTGCGCACAGCCTGATTACTGTGCCTTATTAACAACACAGAGCAAACAATCGAGTCGACTCTCACCCTCAAAAATGAGTTCCAGCTCCCCACCACCGCCAACAACACCTCCACACCCAGATTCCCACCCCGGCTGTTTCTCCCTCCCTTACAAAAGTCGGGGAATTTATGTTTTGGAGTACATGCATACAGGGAAGCCAGGGAAATGGAGGAGGGCTGTAGAACAAGCCGACATGTCACTGTTTGGACAGGAATGCAACGACAAGAGGGGAGAGAGGGGTGCGTGTTCGACGAGGAGGGGGGCGAGAAACATCTGTCTCCACTTTCCTGAGCCCCTTTCTCCCTCCTCCTCCTCCTCTTTCTCCTCTCATGGCAATAGCCAGGGAGAGAGGAAAGAGATTTTTAAAAAAAACAAAAAAACAAAACAAGGTACAGATCAAGAGGGGATGGGAGAGTCAGATTTAATCAGATGCAGGACTTCTGCACTAGCTAGCAGGAGGTTAATCATCATTCAATAGCAGTAACTGTCCACCTTTATCCCATCCACCATTCCCCTTAAAAGAGCACTTACTTTGGGTGCACGTGGGACCCTCCCAGCCTTCCTTGCAGACACAGGTAAACGACTCCCCAGTCACCACACAGGTACCTCCATTCTCACATGGGTTTGGAAGACAACTTGAGTTTTTGGCTGAGAGAGAGGGAGAAGTGTAGTTTTGTCAGTGAGTTTTTCCCCCCTAACTTTAAAAAGGAGGATTATCAGTAAAATCAGCGCTCATAAACCTTAAACAGTCACAGGAGACTGCTGTTGGTTTGGCTTTTTTCGGTTGGGTTTCCGTTCTCTCTGAGGGAATCTGCATTCCACAACTTTGAAGTGTATTGTCAGTGCAATCAGGGATTTTAAGCGGATATCTGTCAGCACTCACAGGAGAGGGAGAAATGGGCAAGGAGGGAGATGGGAAGGGAGGGAGCGTTGACAGAGTGAAGGGATAAAAACTGCGGACTTCGCAGATCTAACAGATCTGATTTATATCTGAGACAAGACGGAGCTCTCCCACAAAGCAATCTTCTGTGCGTGTGTGTAAATATGAAACATTAAACCAAACCGCTGCGACTGTGTGACTCACCTATGTTACATGTCGTACCCTCCCACCCTGGGGAACACTTGCACTGGAACGTGTCACCCTCGTCGTGGCAGGTGCCTCCGTTGTTGCATGTGGCTTCATCGCACTGACTTTCACCTGTGGGGAGCATTTAAAATCTTAGGGTTGCTTAAGCTGTGCACTCACATGAGTCTGAATAAACGCACACATAACTGTATAGAAGATTGTGTAATTATATATAGCCATAAGCACATACCATGAGCCTGCACAGACAGAATACACGGGTGTGGAAAAAAACAAAAAAAGGGCTCTTACGGGAGTGGCACGTCTTTCCCTTCCAGCCATTCTTGCACTCGCAGAAGAAATCAGTCACCAGGTCTCGACATGTCCCTCCATTATGACAGGGGTTTGTGCTACAGTCATCGATGTCTGGTGGAAACAGTCGGATAGGAGCGCGATTTATGTCAAACATTCAGACTGTTAATGTTGAAGCATGGAGAGAGGTGTGGGTTTGTTTTGAGGTGCTTTGACAAGCAGTCCTACTCACTGATCTCGCAGTGGTCGCCCTCCCAACCGTCGCCGCAGATGCACTGGTACACGCTGACTTTGTCGATGCAGGTGCCTCCATTGCGGCATGGGTTACTCTCGCAGTCGTTGATGTCTGAAATTTATAAAAATAAAATGAAAGATAAGAAAAATGTGAGATTGAGAATGTTTTTTTTTTGCAGAGGCCAATCTGATATATCCTGATCAGTTGTGTGTATTCTGTAGTGTGTGTGTGTGTGTGTGTGTGTGTGTATTCTGTAGTGTGTGTGTGTGTGTATTCTGTAGTGTGTGTGTGTGTGTGTGTGTGTGTGTGTGTGTGTGTGGTAGGTATCTGGCTTACTCTCGTGGCAATAGGTGCCCCTGAAGCCCTCCTGGCACTCGCAGCTGAACTGGCCCCCGGCCTGGCTCCGGCAGCGGCCGTGAGGTCCACACACATTTGATGAAATGTAGCGCTCTCCTCCCGGCGTGCTGTTGGACGCCACGGCGACTGTGCAGCTGTCAATCACTGCGGAGAGGACAGACCGACAGTGAAACAACCGACGAAGCCTGTTTGAACAAACACTGGTTCCAAATCATAAAATGCGGTTTGTGTCTTCCAAGTGACAAGGAGGGATGGGAATTTAGTTTATCGCAGTCTAGTCTCACTAGCCTGTACTAAAAAAAAAAAAAAAAAGGAGTGAGAGAGCCAACAAGTGACAGAGAAAGAAAGAGTGAGCAAGAGAGAGAACATTAAGAAGATACAGATAATAATGCAAACAAGTTGCTTAAAAATTCCCATCCCCTGAGAAAAACAGTATCATATAAAACAAATTGAATAATAAAAGAAACAGGGATAAGCTGTTATGCTTTCATAAGCAATTCAGAGTGATCTTTTACACTCTGCACTGAAATCCCCTCCTTTCCCCCTGTCTGATCAGGTTAGGAGAGCGGGGTGAATTGGCTCCCTTGTAATCACTTAATTCTTGCCAAGAGCAGAGAGAATCTCACCGTCTGGTATCTGACTCGTGGTTGGTCCACTCACTCAATTACACACACAAAAATGTGCACATTCATTGAGGGGGAAAAAAGAAGAGGTAGCCCACCAAGTCATTACCAAGAACACACACAGTGCTATCAGCCTTTTGCCAGATTTTCAAGGAACTCAGAGGAGGGAGAATCACTGGAAAAGCTTTGCTGAGGAGATGGAGGGGGCATTCATCAAGGGAGCTGCAGCACTCAAAAAAAAAAAAAAAAAAAACTGCTCACCTTGGCCAAGAAACTTCAGTGCACGAAACTAAAATATAGGTATTGCCCTCATGGGAAAAATGTGGGCAAAGTGTTCAGGCAAATGGTGAAGACCTGGCCTTATTCAGCATTTTACTACAGCACGCTATGCAGATCACCTTACAGAAACACTCTGGAAAAAGACAAAGAGCAAAAAGCTTGTGGTTGTTGCAGGCAGGAGACGTACCTTTACACGTGGTGGTGCGACAGTGGTCTTTGAGGTGAGAGCAGTTTTTGCCCTCGTAGTCCTCCGGGCAAGCGCAGTAGTAGTCTGTGGCCAGGTTGAAGCAGGCCGCACCGTTCTGACATGGGTTGGGAGAGCAGTAATCGATATCCAGCTAGGGCAGAAAGGTATTGAATAGAGAACGGTGAACCTGATAGCTGACATAGTTTCTGCTACACTAAACAGAGCAAAACCCACAGCATCCTCCCTGCAGGCTGTGCCAGGAAACAACACACGCACAGCACTTGGAGGAAGGGGAAAAACAAGGCAGAGACATAGGAGCCGTCCTCTGAGTCTGGGCTTCAGCACTGAGGAATGTATCCCGCTGTAGCCAGGAGCAGCTTCAACAAAGCACTCCCTTTTAAAAAGGAGGACTGTGGAACAACAGCCATTTAAGAGGGTGGGGCAGGGAAACTTTACAACGAACCCCAAGATACAGCAGTGCAGGCAGAAAGGGGGCTTGGGGGTTTAACATGCTAGCTAGATGCATGCATGAGCACTTAATTGTTTTTGGGACAGTGGTGGGAGTCGTGTCTCACCTGGCAGAGGTTTCCTGAAAAGCCAGCCAGACACAGGCACTGGAAGCCGTTCACTTCGTCCTGACAGCGCCCTCCGTTCAGGCACGGCGAGCTCGCGCACTCGTCGATGTCCCTTTCACAATGCTCGCCGGCAAAGCCAGGGGGACACATGCAACGATAGCCATTTACCAAGTCCTGAGAGAGAGAAACCAGGGTTAACCTCATGCAGCCACAAATTTGATTAAATGCTTTGACAGGGTGGGGTCCAAACAATAACTGTCAAACCAGAGAACAGAACGAAGAGCGTGGCTGAGGGGTGGGGGTGTGGGGGGGCACTGGGGGCGACAATTTTGGAGGCACATTATCACAGCTACGCAATTATTTCAACAACACATTTTCCTGGCACGGGCTCAACACAATAATGTTTATGGTAATTCAATCTAATGTGGTCAAGAAAGTTGTGTGTCCCTCCCTTAGAAACCCCTCTGAACCCACTCCCCTCAGATTTGATTTCACAGAGGAATTCCACAACAATTCCACCGTCGGTTTGGAGAGAACAGTTTACAGCAGCTATTTATATAACCACTGTACATGTCTCGGGCTTCGACAAAAAGACAATAAAACAAACAAACACGCTGGCAGACAAAGCAGCGATACCAGATAAAGCTAGATGGTTTTTGAACCGACACGTACCTTGCAAGTCCCCCCATTCTGGCACTGGTCCTTGCAGTCGTTTATATCTGCACGGGAAAACAAATCTGAGGATTAATTCTGAACAGCTTGACTAAATAGTCTTTCTTTGAAAACAAGTCTGTGCTTAATGTTTCCCATGCTAGGGGCCTTTAAAAACACTGTCGGAGCTAGAGAGAACTCTGCAAGAGTTGGATAACGTGGCTGCAGAATCAGAGTATTGAGCAATCTTGTCTGCTGCCAAGTGAAACTAGTCCTGGGATTGTTTTGAGCCACCTCTAATCACCACAGCCTTGGCCACACACAGGGCTAATAATGATACAGCAGATTCAAAGGCTGCACTTGTCCAACTGTTTGCTTTACACCTTCATGCTACAGCTTTAATTCAGCCTGTACTGAATGAACAGAAATAAAGAAAGAAATAAAGGAGGCAGGAGCTGGACAGGTGTCCTGTTCCACAGCTGCAGCTGACAGCCTTCAACTCACTGATGTCGCAGTTCTGCCCCGTCCAACCAGGCACGCACTCGCAGAAGTATCCACCAATCAAGTTGCGGCATGAGTTGGCATTGACACAGGGCTTGCTATCGCATTCGTTGGCATCTAGAGAGGGAGAGAAGGGGTTAGTGGCATTTGCATGTGCAGCTGACAGGTGTGAAGTGGTGGAAAGAGAATAAGAGGCTTGGTGGCTCACCTATCAGACATGTCTTCCCCGTCCACTGTGAAGGACAGTGACATTTGTAACCGTTAACCAGATCCTGGCAGGTGCCTCCGTGATTACAGGGGTTTGGAGAGCAGTCGTCAACATCTAAGCAGAAGAAGTCAATTCTGGTTATTCAACATGATATTCTCTATGATGGGTACTTAATGGGTGCAGGTTGAGTGAATTCTTACTGATGGTGCAGGAGGGGCCGCTCCAGCCTGCCGCACACTGACATTCGTAGCCTTGACTGGTTTCTGAACAGCCCCCTCCATTAGAGCATGGATTCGACAGACAGGCATGTTCCGCTAGAAAGAGAAGGAACATTTTTGAAAACACGTCACACACACCCTTGTGAGTCATTTTAAAGAGGAAAAATCTACCCTTGGATACTCAATTTACGACACTTATTTTGTGATTAACTCTTAAAATGTACCCTGCGTTGGATGAACTTTACCCTTTTGGGCTGATAACCTGATGTTCTTCTGCTATTGTAGCTGCCATGAGAATATTTCACTGTGACATCATGTGGTCTACATTTGCCCTATTATTCACAAGAAAGCAAATCAGATGCAAAAATGCTTTTCAGCTTTTGACTCTCGTCCCTAGGAAACCTTACTCCTCTGCCGGGACCTCTGTCAGCAGAACACACCCAGGGGTTGACTCCTTTCCTCACCCATCGCCTACCCCTCCTCCTCCCCTGCCCCAAAAGCCTACTCAAAATCCCCCCATCTCACTCTCATTACCCGCCCAGCAGACCACACCACCAGGAAATCATCTTTCATGCTAAGTTGACCTGACCAACGCACCGTGACTTCCCTCTCCCTGCCATTCTTCTTTTGAGAGACAGCACTAGATGAGAGACTGGCGGGAGGGCGAGCGGGAGAGTGAGCGGGAGCCTCTGCCCTGGAGTTTATCCTTTATGGATGAGTTAAGGATGATTGGGTCCCAAATGAATCAAAAATGAATGATTCACTCTGGGAATAACTAGGCGGTTGGAGGTGATCAGTGGATGGCTCTTGGTATGCCGTGGGGAGGAGGGAAGGGTGAGGATGCAGCGCGGCACCCTAGGGCCTCAGTGTTACAATAGCCTGACGTATCCCCTGGTCTGAGGACCTCCTGTTACGAAGGGCATGGTTTCCTGACATCTCTGCAGTTAAACTGTCAGCACCCCGCAAGGCTCAGATTTAATGAGGAAAAAACCATCATCTCCATGGTAAGTGTTCGCAGCAGCTGAACCATAGCACCACACCCATCTGTCTCGAGTGCCTGAGGAGCGAAGGGACGACCGGCCCCTGAAGATCAAACCGGTGGATTACCTGACTTGGGGGCCACTCACGCTGGAGTGGAAACAGATTATTGCCGAATTACCGCCTCCTCGGATTACAAACTCAAGGCACCTCTGACCTTTTGTCTGTAAACCCAGAACCGTCCCACTTACTATAACTGCAAGCATGAGTTTGGACCCCAATGAGATTAAATCTTTTATTTAAATTTTAGGTTCCAAATATAGATTTGTCCTATAAATATTAAAGGGAAGTTCTTGGAGCTGCTTTGATCTATTTTGTTTGCCAAAAAAAAGTTAAAAATATGATTTAGCCCGACCAACATGACTTCCTTCAGTCAGTGACCTAAACTTTAAGTAGCCTTAAAGGGGTAGTCAGGCGATTATTGTATTGCACTTCCACAAAGTTAAGCGACTTTCGAGAGACAGATTAAACAAAGAACGGTTAAAATCGAAGCAGCAGAAGACAAGGTATTCTGACTTTTAGTCCCTCTTACGAGTCAACCTCTAAAAAGACTGGTTCCTACATTTCCAATGATGCAACTTGATAGCTCCCTAAAGAGCTACACAAGACATTAAACAACTGTTTTCACAGGCTGAGTATCATTCAAGACAAGTAATCTGAACTTCTGTGCAATCGGTGGAGTGCCCTTTAAAGCTTGCTAGCAGGAAAGTTATCTTGCAGAATATCACTGGCACTCACCTCTCTCACAGTTGGCACCAGAGTAGCCCTCAGCACATGTACACTGGTACTTGTCAGGTCCTGTGTTGATGCACGTCCCTCCATTCAGGCATGGCTGGTGAGTGCCACAGTAGTTCAGATCTGGGAAAGGAGCGTTTCACACAGCTTTAGTTTGTTTTGACACAACACGGGCCACTCCTACAGAGACTGCAACCGAAATTAAAGAAAGAAATGAACCTTTGTCGCAAAGATGGCCGCCCCAGTTGGTGTCGCACAGGCACTGCCAGGGCTCTCCACAGGTGCCATGTACACAGCCAGGGTGGGGGATGCATTTGTCACAGTACTGGCCCTGCCAGCCATACAGACACCTGCAAGACACACAGAGAGCCATGCTGTCAGCCTCAGAAGTGGGACATAAAATAAAATCAGCCCAAACACACACACACACACACACACAAACACACACACATTCAGGTAAATTCAAAAAATCACAGCGAGGTCAGATAATCCCTGTGGTATCTGAAAATGCTAATATCTTAATCTTCTGTTTATTCCAAATTCCTTCACAAGCAATACAGCGATAATCTGAACTTAATGAACTACATATTAGCATATACAGATTGGAGCTGCACAAATGAAACAAACAAAGAGGCAGTATTCTTGCCCTCACGACTGGGCTGCGTCTTAAAAGACCACAAATGAATCTTAAGCAGCAGGGTGTTTATGCAACAGCTTTTAAACAATACTGGGGACAGGGAAACAGGGGAGTATTTAGCATTTTACCAAACAGAAAAAAACAAAACACTAAATTACAGTTCCAATGGGACCTTTAGCACAGCTAACATTAGCATGCGGCCAGACGCTCCCTTTAACAACACCGTGCCTGTGGCTTGGCAGTAGGGACATCCTTGCAGAGAGGAGTGCTCAGCCCTCCTCTCGGCTGTTATACTGCTGCTCATCCTGGTTCCCATGAGTCAGTAGTCAGGCTTTGCGGCCCAAGGCTGAGGAGGGGAACACAGCTTGCTGACCACTGAAATGTCCATAATTACACTGATAATGCTGCCCTTTTCTTCCTGGGCTCCATAATTAAGACGGCAATCCAGCCTGACTGATAAGTCTGCTCTTTAAAAGGTGGCGAGGTGGCGATAACAGTTGCTGCTGTGGAGCCTAGCGACAGGAAACACAGTGGCCCCCGGGGGGAGCGCGCTGATTAGCCCCAAGAAACGGACGGACTGTAAAAATAAACGCGGTGGTTAAGTAAACCTCAGTCTGTGATTAAAGAGGCTATTCTTAAAAGCGTGCTAATCCTCTCCCTGAGAAGCGGAGCAGGATTCCCCAGCAGGTTCCCAAATCATTTATAGTTATTACACAGCCAAATTACTGGGGAATGTGACATTACATTGTGCAGCACTGCTGATGCACATAAAGATTTTAACCCTCAACATGAAAACAGACCTCTTTCAAGAATCTGTATTCTGTGGCTGTGCAGTTAATGCTTTTCAAACCAGTTTTCTACTGTGGCAATCTTGGTCCACAGGTGCACTATTATTACTCTATTAGTAACAATGAAAGCTCAGGGTATCATTAAAAACTCCAGGCTAAAAGAAAATCCCACGGAGCGTCATTAGCTGTGGCTCGGCTGACAAAGTTAGTGACAAGGAGGCTGCCCTAGCCCGCAGCCAATGTTGCTATGTACTGCTGTTGTTTAACATTATACAACAGCCCAACGATGGGAAACTACTCGCTGACTACAACAGTAGTAGAGCTTGCTTGGAGAGTTTGTTGGCAGAGTGCACATAAAACGAGTTAAACCCAGAGCTTTAAATATAGCCACACCTGTGCAGAGACTAAAGCAATTGAACCTCTTGTTCTGCCAGTGGCCACACAAGCACTTACAAGAAACCTGATGATGTCAAAAGCTTGGGAAAAACAACAAAGCTTCGACAGAAAATGAACAAACATGATCGTCCCTGTGCTTGATTTATGGCCAAATCAGACAACTAAGAAAGCAACAAATGCCTGAGCTGTGGGAAGAGTCGGGCAGAGCAGGGCCTCCTCCAGGATGAGGATGAGATACAACTGTTACTGCACACAATGCCCCAGCTCTGATATCCATCTGCGTCTGGCTTTTCCTCTGGCTGTGTGCATAAACAGCATTAGGAAGCCATTAGCTACACAAACAATACACTTTAAAGCTCATCCGAACGTTACACGCGATTTGGCTGATAACGCTTGCCTCATTAGAGGGAAACACACAGGGTAAATTTCCAACATGGAGTCTTGGCAGTTGAGCCTCTCCTTTTCCTCAGACTGGCAGCTCGGGTCCAAAGCTCCACGAAAGATTTGCAGCTCAGCCGGCATCTCCGCTAAAGCCCGGGTACTGATAGTCTCTTGGGCAGAAAACCAAGCACGTACAGGGAAAGATCCTTGCCATGACAGAACTGGTGCTTGGACACAATCCCTACATATCTAAATGATCCACACCACAGGCTTCTGGCACCAGCCTCCATAATAAGTAAAGGCACTTGAACAAACCATGTTTGACATTTTACATAGTACAAATACAGTAAAATCATTGATAACAAACCAATAAATCATACAGAGCGGCTTAGGTCACTTACTTGCATCCTCCTGGCTCCTTACATGATCCATGTTCAGTGCTGCAGCCTTGTCGACATATAGCTAGAAGAGGAAGAAGAATAATCACTGCCTGGTAACTAGATTCAAACTTAGCTCCATTTTTTTGTACATTTTAATTATAGCAGTAAATGATACAATTACTACCCTCAATGAAATTTCAG
This sequence comes from Maccullochella peelii, assembly GCA_002120245.1. Classification (NCBI taxonomy): domain Eukaryota; kingdom Metazoa; phylum Chordata; class Actinopteri; order Centrarchiformes; family Percichthyidae; genus Maccullochella; species Maccullochella peelii. The sequence continues at coordinate 67,347 of LKNJ01000915.1, forward strand.
CATGTGAGAATAAACACTGCTGTCGACAAACAACCAAGCTTGTCCTGACATATAACACAGTAAAATATTTAACAAGAAACTGACTACTTCCCAGGCTAGTTTACTGGGGATAAAAGTTTTGTTTCCTGGTCACACAGGCAATGAAAAGCTTTATTTGAATGGAGGACGGAAGGAAAGAGGAAAATGCTGTGAGAGTTCAGAAACAAAGTCCTCCATTCAATGCAAACCACACAACAGACACTGTGTCAGCATGAATCACAGATAACAGTCTGGCTGCTAGTTCTAGAAGACTCATTCATCTTCATAAATACTCATCCGACTGTCTCGAGCTGCTGTCTTCATCAGTATTTCCATTTTGAAGTGATGTCATCCATCACCTGCATGCTGCCATTTCAGCAGGCCTTACCTGTGTTGCAGTCAGGTCCGGACCAGCCTTCCAGACAGGTCTTGTTTCCATTGTAGTCGCATGTGTAATGCCCGAAGAACTCATCCCTGGGCCGACAAAATTTGTTGCAGCCGAAGCCATAGTAGTGCTCGTCACAGCTGACCCGGATCTGGTACTCAAACTGGGCCACGGGGCCGTTGTGAGTCAGCTTCTGCCAATGCGGGCTGGGGTTGATCATAGCGGAATGAGAGGCTTTCTCTATCAACTTCCCATCTGCACCTAAAACACCAATATTGACACGATCAACACTGACTAAAAAACCTCAACCAAGTTAGTGTTCATCAAATGTTTGAGCCAGGGAGAGAATAGTAGAATGCAGCATCCTACACTACACATTTGGGGGTTGCAATCCGTGATCATACAGTGGGAACTCAAAAATGCCCCAAAACACAAATTGCAGAAGATCTCTTAGATAGCAGATTATATGTAATTAAAGCAACTATGTGTGCTGGAGAGGAAGAAAAGTACAAGGAGGAAATGCAGAAAAAAGAAAAAAGGCTGACTGTAATGAGCACTCTTAACTGCTTTTTTTCTCACGCTCCCTCTCCAACTCTCCCTGTTTGGTTTCTGAATCTCAGGTTTACAGCTTGAGGATATTACTGGTCTCAGATGCTGCCCTCTGCATCTGCTCAGGCGAGGACAGAACCGCAGCCGCCATAAATTACAGCGCAAGGACACCGATGCCACAGTCACTGCTGGGAAGCCTGCCAGTGTGCCATCAGCACTTTTCACATACATTCTTAGGCAGTAAGAATGGCAGTCATAAAGGTCTTAAGTCAACTCTTTTTCACACACTTACTAGTATTTATCTATGCTTCAGATGGGGAGCAAACGGCCAGCCTATGTTGTGAGTGTGCATTACTCAAAGAGACTTAGACCCAGACTTATTTTCATGTCAAACATGAAGAGGTCACGGCTCTGTCAAACAGGCAAGGACTGGCCTGGGTGCCAAGGGCTGTGATGAGCGTCAACACACGCACCGAGCAAACACACTCAAAGTGAACAAACATGCTCAGCCCAATCTCCAGACACTACACTGTACAGATGCATACAAGCACTGCACACTGACACCACTCATTCACTCACACATGTAGCACTCGCTACTTGATATCTAAATCTTCCACCTGGGAGAGAATGAAAAATATGTCACAGCTTATTTACTGCACTCACATGAGCAGAGGTGGCTGACCGCTGGGTGAATCGCTCCTCTGTGTAGTGTGATGCAATGCAGTGGGGGACGGCCTGCTGTCATTTATTTACTGTGCTGTGGTGTGTATGGGGNGGGGGCGTACTGAAATCACAGTGCCCGGTAACATTTCACAGTGGTCTGGAATCCAGAGCTCAGCTGTGTGGCATTTCTCTACCGACTGCTGGCCTGCAGTGTCAGGAGTAGCACATCCTTAATACCTGCTGCCTGGCTTGGAGCTAAACATAAATCAGACAAATCTTTATAAAGCTTAGAAAGATCATGCTTGAGTATCAATTTTATATAGAGAAAGTAAAAACTTTTAAGCTGTAAAAAAGGGACTACTTTTCACAAACACTGGTTATACACTGATACAAAAGTGCTCTAAGTAGGGATTTCAAAAAAATAATAGTGCTTGCAAATTTAAAGTATAAAACTAAAATCAAGCTTTTAATTTTGATAAGGAATCAGTTGGCATTTAAATATTAGTTAGGATAGTCACAACATAAGAAACTATCAGAGCTGTGAGCTAGCCTGGTGGAGCTCAGAGGGGCCTAACCAGCATTGACTGTGTACATTCAGGGGGCTTTTCACACTAACGCCCTAATAGCTCTCTGGGGAGCGGCAAATACAGCAGAAAAGACCGAAACCTTGTTGACCTCGAGCAGACCTGAATAAACAAGCATGGGATAAGGCCCTCCCTCAGCTGGAATCACCATGCTGTCGCCAATTTGATCGCCAACCAGCAGGAATCCCAGCATAGTTAATGGCAGATACCAAACCTGGCAACCAGGTTTAGATTCAGCATGCTATCACCGTGTTCTTCCCACATTCATGGGAAGAACGTCCACAGTCTTCAAAAGAGTACACTAAAAAGTCTTCCACTGCACATGCTCAGGGCTCAGTCTGCAGCCCACCTGTGCCAGATGTAACTTTAACCTACGGGATAGCATAGCTCAGGGGCCTCGGCCCCCCCGCATTGTGACTGCCGGCTGGTCGCGGCGCTGGGCAGGGCAGCCGGATGAACTCTGTGTTTCACACCTCAGTGACAGTGAGACAGTGTGACCCCGACCCTGGCTGGCAGCACCTGCCATCAGTCATCGGCCAAATGAAAACATTTTCATAGGGGGGCAAGCGTGGCCCCCTCTGTACTCCTCCCCTCCTCTACCTCACCACACTTCCTCCTCCCCTCCCCCCCTGCCCTGTTCCCACTTCTTCTTCCCCTTCACTTCCCTGTCCTGCTCTCCCGCCTTACAGGCACCTGTCAACACACTTTCTTAACACAGACACACACGCACACCCAGTGGACTATGTGGAAGAGGGCAGGGGGTTCAGGAAGAATAAACTTCCTTTTCTGACCTTCAACACGACTCCTCCCAGACATTGCCATGAGGGAAAGGGGGGGGGGCAGAATAGGGAGGGGAAGGCAAGATGGAGATGCCAGACAAGGACAAATACTCACCACTGGTTTCATTGTTGAAGTCCAAGGCTTCCACTATCAAAGTGTAGGACCTCTGAGGAAGACAAGACGGTGAAACAAGGAGTGTTAGCCAAGAGCATGATCATCAAGCAAGCACTGTATCATAAAACAACACTATAAACTTTACCATTCAAAGTGATAAATGTTTGTTGTTGTTGACTGAGTACAGAGCCACAGAACAGATGACAGCCTTTTGTTTGTTAGTAACTATGCAAACTTGTGGCTGGTTCCTGCACATTTCCCCTTTATTTATAGAACAGATATCAAATAGTGCATTTTTGATACTTTGATTGTACATAAATCCCCTTCAGCCCTATCAACAGTCAGGTTTGATGTTAAATAAAGAAAAGGGATGAACATGTTTTCCGTTATAATTTTATTGTTTTCCTTGCCAGTGCCAATGAAGTTTCATCTCCCTCTCATTGAGTTAGCTTACAACGAGGCCTAGTAGAGAAGCTGCTAACTGCCAACTTAAAACAATGGTCCCGTTGATCTGATTAAGAGAGGATAAGCTCGCTGTGGTGCAGAGGTCTCTGCGTCGCAACGATTAGGATGACAGACACATGGGCAGTGGTCTGGTCGAGCTGGACGCCCACCCAGCAGGAGGGTGTCTGATGCACCAAAAACCAGCCAGATATAGCAGGGTTGCACTGGACAAACTCTCGAGTAATGACTAGAATAAGTCACAATTAAGAAATAGAACTTTACATATGTCTTCATCTCAGCCTTGCTCTCTTTTAGTTTTTCCCAAATACAGTTTTTCCACATGTTTATAAAATGTGGCGAGAGAAGTGGGTGGATGATATCCAGTGTTCTGAGAAAGCGCAGTCACTTCTGGTTTGTATATGGAATTTTCAATATTATGCTAATTTATAACCCTTTAGTGCCATGTGTTATGAATGCTATGAACAATCCAGACTGAAGTGCTCAAGAACACTGCTTTTTAGGCAAAGTCAACACAGGCAGGAAAGTGAAGAGACAAAAAAAGAAGTGTATGTATGTGACGGATGTGGACGCAGAGAGGAGAGAGAGAAAGAGAGGCTGGATGAGTGCTACACTCTGGAGGGCCAGTCTTGATTTCAGCACTCCCAAAAACGCTTTGTCTGATTCAGGGTCGGTAGCACTCACTCCAATATCAGCTTACGCATTCACACTGCCCTGTGCCACAGTCATGAGGGAACGAACAATGTGTCTGCAAGCGCACATGACAAACTCGGAGAGAAAGTATGCGATTGTGAGAAAGTGTAATCCACTTACAGTGCTCGAGCAGCTGCTAGAAACACCTACTTGTTATATTCACACACATGCTTGCCCCTAGCAGCGCTGCTCAGAGCCATTTCAGACATTCTGCATTGCGACTATGGCCCTTCTTTGCTGCGATGACTTCATGGTAAACAAACCTGCTTCAAGGAAACCCCCTGTTTAAGGGTATGACTCACTCCAGGAGCTTTTTCTCATGGCTTCACCTTGTTTTGTCAGCCATTGAACTTTCCATCTTTTCAGGAGACATTTGTCTCATCCTGTGCCAGTATTCCACTGCAATCAGGGCAGCTATTGTTTGAAGTGCAGTGCTCATCAGCAACACTACAGTATATTCTGACTCACAAATGGCTACAATCACTTGACACAGAACTCGGGTGAGTGAGTAATGTGATACCTAATCATGTACTACTACAACCCAACCTACAGCTAGGAACAAGAGTCCTCTGGCTTCTCTTCCAGCATTAAGCAAGATCAGGTTACTGCTTTGGTGGTCACCTCATGTGTCCAGAACTCTGTTGCCAAAGAGCTTTAGCGTTAATTTGTCATTAGGGGAGTCATTTTTACAGTCTGCACTTGAACGCATCGTTCCAGTATGTGCACTCCCAAACGCATATCCACATCCCACATACTGTATATGACACAGTGGAGTACACGTGGTGAGCTTGTCCTAAACATGGGAACTCAAATACAACATCACTTAACACTCATCAACTGCGTAGATTATCCGTCTTTCAAAATTTTCATATTAGTCATCATTGCAACATTAAATTGACGTGGTTGTGACTAAAATGAGAAGCCGCAAGTGGGGGAAAAAAAAACAAAAAACAAACTTGTCTTGCATTAGAATTTGTATTCTACTACAGTTCAGCCTCCCTGCAGTGACCTCTCAAACAATCTGAGCATTATCGAGCAGCACATCAGTTTACAGGCAGTTACATCAGGAGCAAATGGATCCCTGCCAAACGAAAACATGGTTCACATGCTACACAATGAAACTTCACACTGTGTCCACAACTGATTGGGGGGGTGTCATTAAATCACTTTGCGGTGGACTGTTGTCAAGAGGCATAAAGTTTAATGGCTTATTGGCTGATTCCTTTAAAGGCAGATCTACAACACACCCAGATCTTGCACGATTTGGACTTGCCTCAACATGGAAGCTATTGCAGCACTGATCATCATTACCACAGACTGATCATGTATTAGTACTACATAAACATGATTAAGGCCCACACCATAAAAACATATAACATTTAAAACAGTCACCTTAGATAACAATGTTGACTATTCACCTACTTGTCTGAAAGCTCTTGTTTCATTGGGTTCACATCAAGTTAACTACAGCTGAAGATCCACAGGCTCCATATTATCCAACAGTAATATCATATTGGCTTGATCTACAAGCAGCCTCGCCATTATTGGGATGTTTAGTTCCAGACCAAATAACTGCTTCCAGAAAGTGAGATACTGCCTGACTCCTCATTCACTAACACTCCATAACTCCCCGGCGGTTATCAGCTTGGAACCGTCTGCCACTGCCAGGTTCACTTTTCCCAGGCTCCCAGCTGACTCACAACTTCTCTTTGAAGTACAGAGCACACACATGCACGCACGCACATACACACACACCAAGTGCAATAAGTGTGGCCATATGTCTGCTTATCTTTCCAGGCCAAGCAGACACTGTCCAACAGACAAGCAACATAAGCGATAAAGATCATTCCAGTTCGAATCACAATGACTTGCCAAAGAACACTACTGAATCCTCCCAGTAGGGGAATTTTCCCAATACACACACACACACACACACACACACACACACACACACACACACACACAGAGGCCTCTCATCCTGCCCTCAACTGAAAATGGAGCCATCTGATGTACCATTACAAGGTAATCTGACAAAATAAGAAGAGAGGTAGGTCTCACGGAATAGCAGGCAAAGCCAAAGGTCTAAGTTAAGGCAGGGCACAACAGATTAGACTGGTTTAAGCCTACACTCACACAGAGGAAATGTCAACAGTCCAGTCAACAGGATGTTGACCTTCTGTATCAGTTTCCTGAGTCAATCACTTCAATAGTATCAAACTGATATCCAACCAATGATTGGGACTGCTAAGTTACACACCCTGTTTGCCATAAAACCCAGGCTCAGTTTTGAAAAGACAACTCTCATAATCACCTTCAAAGCTACTGGCTGCCCTGATAGACTGGGAAGGAAGGAATGCATTGTCTGCCAAGAGAGTTGGAGAAAGACTGTTGTACAATCAACTTATTAAATACACTGTAAAGGTACATCAGCCCGGGGACATGACAGAACCTCACCCCAATGAAAGACTCCGCTTTTGCCAACTAAAACAAAAGACTCAGCAAACAGATTTTGGATCTCTCGCAAGGCAAACAAGATCAAAACATGAACCCGGGACCAGGAACGAAAGTCATACCAAGCTTTTAACTAAACAAGCAGCCAGTCATTCGTCTTTTGCAAGGGTCACTAACCATTAAAGGAAACAAAAACAGGGCACAGATGATCCAAATTAAATGCATTTTCTATCCAGCTCATACAGCTTGAAACAACTCTGATAAGTAGCGAAGCATCAGAAGCCATTATGTAACGTCACACTGACACAACACTGCAAGAATGCTGGAAAAGTCCTTAAAGTAGACGACAGGGTGAGGTAGAGAGAGAAAAAAGGAAAGAACACATTTATTTTCCCTCTTTCACTTCAGTAATTTGCACTTAACTGCCACATCAAAGCAGACTACATAAAACAAACATGTCATTACTCTCACAGCTGCCGGCGGCGCTCACCCTGAAGGCTGAGCCGACTATTGTTCCGCAACTCACCTGATTCCAGTTCTCAGACAGCGCTGACTTGTCAACAAGTCAGTCACAGTGATGCCAACATGCCCAAGGTCTGAGAGGACACAGCAGCATTGTCAAGTGAAAGATGGAGGAAAATTATGCTATTAAATATGGACATAATGAATTCAGATTTGAGCATCAGATCAACTAGGGCTTGGGATGTAAAATAAAGAAACTAGCTGACAAGTGAGCAGATTAAGTACTGATAAAAGCTCTAAAGGATTGACGCAACCCAATTAAAAAAGGTCTTCTCTTTCCTTGTATAGGTGTAACACAGGCAAATATGCTGAAATGGCCACAGAGGCAAGGTCACAGTTTGCCTGAGAGCCAACTTCATCACTGCTGAGTCTACTACAACTGCTTCCTGTTGCTTGCCCTGCACTGGCAATACAGCTGCAGTGCCTCTATTATGCTCTGTAATCCTCGCTGTAGTCACTGAGGGCACACCATTGTCCCTGCTTGATACACTGTGAGGGCCCTCACTTTTCTGTGGAATAAAAGCATGAAAGCATAAAGCAGCAGACATTGGTGAATCCATACAGGTCTCTAAAACAGCGTTGTGCTAATGTTAAAAGATGTCCCAGCCGAGGGCATTCAGCTGGATGCCCCATACCTGATCTAAGCACATGTGTGTAGCCTCATTAAGTGCAGCAGTTACTGTGGGTGGCAAGGTTAAAGCGATGAAATGCCTGGGGTCCAACCGAGCGTGACTTAAACAAAGCCCTTGGCCTGGACAAGAGGCCAACTTCATGCAGCTCACAAAAGAGGATGAAGGGGGGGGGGCTTCATGAACTCAGAGTACCCAACAACCCATTTGCACCACACTGCCATCTGTCCACAACAGCCAATCAACTGATGAAAAGGACAAAGAGTAATATCATACCTAACCTGATGATTGTTAAAGTGCACTGAAGTAAAGCACTTGAAGTGAAGGATGAGAAAATCTAACAAGCAGCTCTGTTCTTTCCCAAATCTCAGGCTGGGTGCTCCAAACTCCTGTTTTCCACAACAGAGCTGTATTAAATTAATTTATCTAAATGTGAGATTTCTTAATTGTTACATTGACTACACAGCATAATGGAAATGCTTCGTCATTTTCTACAAGTTTCACTGGCACTATAACGCCCTAGCTTTGGTATTTCCATGCATCTCCCCTCCTTTATGACAAGAAGATCCTCCATTACGTCTAGGACATGTAGGCCATGTAGTATCTATCAATATGCCAGGAAAGAAATGAACAAGTTTGAGCGAGAGTCCTCAAACTTGAAATGGCACCAGATTTCATTTCAATGTCAAGTGAGTTTTCAGTAGGAATGATTTTCAACCAGTAAAATGAAACTAATCTGGCTCAGAGTGTTCCTGCCCTCTCTGTGCTGCTATAGTGTGGAACATAAACAGAAACCTTTGTCTTTTAAAAAAAAAAAAAAAAAAAAAAAAAAAAAAAAAAAGGTGTGAGGCGCCAGTGTCTAAGTGGAGAGCAAATAAAAAATACAGACCATATCAAATTGCCTGCTACCCTGCTGGGAACACTGTTTTACTGGCTATCGGATCATAGGGAAAACACCAATCTAAATGATCTGTTCTGCCCCACAGGTAACACATAAAAATGTACAACATGAGAGGAAAACCGGCACGATCTTCCAGGTCATGTTTGAGGCCATCCCTGCATACAATGCTCAAAATTACAACAAGAACTTCCATCAGGATTGAGGTAAAAAATAGCCTTGATGTAATTGGACACACACATACCAGCGGACTGTGCCTTTCACCCATCAGGCACAGTGGAGGAGTTTGCGGGCCAAGCCGTGGGGCCAGTCAGTCTGCCGCACAGTCCTACTTTTTTCACTACATCGAAATGTGCTCCAGCATGGCAAATCATATCTCTTGCAGAGCTACAACACTCCCACGGGCCTGTCAGGCCCATTTATTTACTCTACGAAGAAGAGCTGACACATGAAGAAACCAGAAAGTGGGTTTTCACTCTGGAGTTACTGTACTGTGCAACAAGGGCAGCTGCCAGGGGGGGCAGAGGAGGGGAAGTCTGTGAGAATGCAGATCACCCAACTTTTCATCTCAACTTTTAATGTGTTGAGCCAAGCCAGACAAGGGAAAAAAAATTCATGAGGAACATTTCAAGAATGCATTGTAAAAAGTAGTATCCATCCGATTTATAGTAGATAATACAGCTTTAAAGGGGAATAAACTAAAATGGACCTTTCTCTTGAAAATAAAAGTAATCATATTAATAGGTGTCTAGTGTTTTTTTTTAAAACTAGGTCATAATTTACCACCCTCTTTTGATTTCCCACTGCATAGTTGCTCTGGGGTTTTATGATCATTTAATGCAAAGTAGTTTAAACATTATTTAGACGGAATAGACAGGTCTAGACCTGATGGAGAAAAATACCTGCACATGGTTAATTGGCGCAGATAATGAGGAGACCAGGGGGTCCTTCCTCAAAAGGATAATTCACAAAGAGAAAGTCATTCTTTGTTTGTTGTGCTTTCTATGCACTTTCTGGGGTAGTGAGAATGACTGACTGACAGTAATTGCACAGAATTGCCCTACAAACAGACATTTTCTCTCTCGCTCTCTTTTTTTTTCCGTTTGAAGAAGCGCGTCGGGGAAACAGAAGTTTTTTTTATTCAAAGTCTCCAACTCACCGGCCAGGCAAAACTGAAGGGCAAAACTATCCTGGATTTGTCATTCCTGACAAAGCTCTTGAAAGAAAAGGTATTCCCTCCGAGGACAGGCGTAGATCCCATTCCGAAGCTGCAGGGCCCTGCAGCAGAAACTCTCGACTGGTATTCCTTCAGGCAAACTTTAAAAAACGTATCGCACTCGTCCCGTGTGCACTTTCTATCCGCCGTGTTCCGCGTGCCATCACAACACATGCCGTTCAGCAGCTCTCCGTTAACATTGTGCATCGATAAGATTTGCAACTCGAATTGTCCAGATCCCTCTGACACCTGTTGAAGACAGAACAGTGAATGCAATGGAAAACTTTGACCTCATTATATGACAAATAAAGTTGGAACACTGAACGGACTTGCTGTGCCGTTGGCTGCCCTACATTATTTGCACTTGCAGCAGGCTAACTAGACGCACTTTTGCATGAGGCATGGTTACATGTAATGTTAGCATAGCCGTGCACATATAAGGCGACGCACATGCAATCAAAGTACTGTGCATCCAAACACAGCTGAACGGAGTGGCCCTGTCCGCTGAAGCAATCCACGTACCTTCGCGAGAAAGCAGAGTAAAAAGGCAACAACGACTGAGCCCCGTCTCAAAATCATGCCTCCGGACTGCTGTTGCCACTCGTTTGTACTAGTCGTCTGGCCGACACACGGCACCAGAGGTCTCCTCTGGTTTAAACATGCACGAGTGGGAAACAACACTTTGATCAGCGGAGCGCAGGTTCCCGACTCATAGAAGACCTCTCCCTAGTATGTCCCTCAACTTCTCCGAGCGTCTGCTCTTCTTCGTTATCCGACACTTTCCAACTTGTTATTGAAGAAACTTCACACAGTGGCCATGCGGCAGCCGAGCCCACTGCTGACTGACTGACTGACTGACTGCTGGCCCGAGTTGGAGCTGGCTCCACAAGTTCAACGGGGAGGGAGTGTCTGCAGAGCCCGGAGTCTCCATATTCATGAGCAGGGCCCAGTGAGCCCGCCCCTCTCACATTATGAGGATAATCATACACTCAGATTGCTTGTAAGGACTCTTTTTTGGCAGTGGAATGATGCGATGTGGTGGAAAATTTTAAAGTGGAAATAAACTATGACCTGCAGTCATATTGATGATCACAAGTCATCACAACCACAAACCTAAACATAAATGAATTATATTTTCAGACGAGCATCAATTTATACCTCTGCCTTTCTTTAAAATACATTATCTTCCTGCATATACTCACCACAATTTATACTATTATTTTACCTCATAAAGATTTATGTCGCCTTAAAAGGTGGGTAGACCGAGTTTAGCTGGATTTGTGCCATTAGGTAACACACTAAATCATCTGGATTGCAAAAATGAGCGTGCATCAAGGCCAGTGGCTGAGTCAAGGCCATTTAGTTAAATGCATGATATGTTAGACATCTTTCCTCATGTAATGCAAGCCTTGGATAAAGAGCATTGGATTCCATAGTAGAAAAAAATGCCCAATATCTGCACATTTTCAACATATTTTTCTGTTTACAAATGCTTTTTGGGATTTAAATAAACTCTGAATGTGAACACTAACAGCATGTTATCGGGAGTGCACACAACAGTCCCCCGAGTGGCAGACCTGAAGGTTTTATGCCTGCCTGAGGAATGTCACACATATTAAATGACATGCGATCTAAGGCTGTTTCAAACAATCAACCTCGAGTTTATGGCCAAATGTAATGCCACGATGGACATTAGTCTGAATGAAACCCCTGCTGATGAGATTTATAGTTTAAGCTTTCAATCCATTGAAGTTCCCAGAGAGGAATAGGCTGACAGAATGCTGAAAGATATGGTTTCCCCCAGTATCCTTTTGGTGTCGAAGGGCAATTGCGGCTGGTTGTACCTCTGCCAGAAGGTAATCTGTGAACTGGATCAGTGACTACACACACACACACACACACACACACACACAGATAGCCACACACACACAAACATTCATATGAGAGGATGGGAACCCCCTCTGCCCCTGTGGTTAGTGATTTGTGTGGACCAATTACACAGGTCAGTCAATGGGTCATAATGAAGGAAACACAGTTGGGAACTGCGGCATTACAGAGAGAGGACCGTATCAATAAGTAACTGTAAGGTTTCACCATCGCACTTTATAGCTGTTTATGAGGGTGTCACACATCTCTCCTGTATGCGTTAACTCTCACCTGATAAGCAGAAAGGTCTGGCATTTTCTTACTATTTTTGTTAGAATTCGTACAAGTAACCAAGGTCCAGTTTATTGTTTTCACTGAAGCAGCAGAGCAAATAGCTTATCTTATCTTTAGTTTAGATACCTCAGTGACACAGAGATATGAATGGAAGCTTCTGCAGGGATAGCCTCAAATGTCTTAAAATACCTTGTTTTATAGTAGTAGTAGAAGGTGTAGTATTGGGGTAAATTGTATTTATATTCAAAGAAGGAAGCTTCTAAGTGTTACTTCCACCATCTTAAATCACTGCTGTCAATATTCAGATGTCACATTTCCTGTGGTTGAACTTCAAGATGAAAGGTACGGCTTCCTGCCCGCCCACCTCAGTCGCTGAACTGATAGACATCTCAGGTTACAGGCCTCATTGAAATGCTCTCCCTGGGTAATTAGGGTTAATTGGAGAAGTTTTTAACCCTAGGGAGATTTTTTTTTTTGCCTTGATGGGAAAAGCCAAAACTGAGTCTAGAGATTGTAGACTGGTTTGAAGGGGGGGATGTGACGGGATCCCGTCTGCCATGCCCCCATGACCTGCCCAGAGGTGATGCTTGTGTTGGCATGATGACAGGGGTGGGGGAGAGTGGTGGTGGTACTGATCGTCAATGAAAGAAAAAGAGCATGAGACATACAATCCTGTTGAATCAATCTACTGGTCAGCAAGACAGATACATTTTGACAGCCTGTTTTCTGAGAGAAAATATCTGACATAACCATCAGTCAACCAAAAATAGTGTTGTTTCCTGCGTTTACACATTTACACAAAAAGCTACATTTTGCAGAAAGTACAAGCCAAGGAAGGATATCTCCTTGCTTTATCCAGCTCTTCCACTTGACTGCCAGTTTGCCCGTCTATCATACAGCTAATAGGTATCTAAGCAGCGTGTTCACTGTTCCCTGTAAGCATGGTCTGTAGTCGTCATGGAGCACAGACAGGGTTTCTCCTCTGAGGCCATGGTGCTAATCTCCTGCAGCCTTAATGTGATTATGGTAATGATCACACAAATGACCCCTGGGCTTTGGGGGATCCGTGGTTCACACATCCTCACACAGTGGCCGCACAGGCGCTGTGACTCCACTGGCCCGCATACAAGACCACCAGACTGAGCCAGTCCTGGTGGCCTGCCCCTGTTCTTCTGTCCTCGCTGGGCTCGGAAGAGTCGAGTGAATGACCAAATAAATTCCAGCCAGCAACAAAAGAGCTGAACGGCCATGAGAGAGATGGATATCTTTTGTTGTCTGACGCTCAATGCCGTATTCCAATCCAATTACCTCAGCCTTCTGCAACCCCTCCTATCGCAGTGCACAGCATTGAAGCCAGCCTGAATTCAGTCTCTGACCCCTAACAAGAATGTGGTGGATTAGGTGCTTAGTGAGCATTCCCCCCCCCCCACCTTTACTAAAGTCTGTGGTGCACTCTCTCCTAAAAAGATTTACAGCTACCAGCCCTCTATTTAAATGTTATCCCATTTATTTTAATGTCATTATTGTCTGGCTCCCAAAGACAGAGAACAGAATAATTTCACCTTCCGTTATATGGCCAGAAGTGCGAGGTGGCTATGTTGCTTCAACAAGGACTTCTATTGTAGACAGTCAACAGTGAGAAACAAGAAAGCACTGTGTGACAGAGTAAAGGCGGATTTACTCTTCTGCGTCAGGCCGTGGTGGAAGTGACGTGTATGTCAGCCATCACACCTCTTCACAAATGTAGGCTACCTACACGTCAGGGCTATGGGGGCTACTTGGCACCAAAAGAGCTGGGATCGGTCAACTGTGAGTTCTCCTACATGTTTCTGCTTCCGGTAAAAATTGTTGACAGTGAAGACAACATGGAACAAGTTTAAAATATGCTCAGTGATCTACTGTCCTTTACAGTAATGCAGTGGTGGGATGTGACTAAGTGGACTAAACTATCTAACTGTTAAAACTAGCTCCACCATGACCAGCTACAACAGTGGTTGGATGTAATTACGTGGACTAAACGATAAAATGCTGCCCATGCAGTGATGCATCAGTATTAATAATGTAATTTATTACAATATACCAGTCACAGGCGCAGATTTTCTGCAAAGCGAGTACTTTAAATTTTTATTGAGTAAATTTAGAAGATGATACATCTGTGCTTTCACTTAAGTAGGATTTAAAATGCAAAACGTTTACTTGCAATGGAGTATTTTTACAATGTAGTATTGGTACTTTTACTTAAGTAAAGGATCTGAGTACTTCTTCTGCCACGTTTCCAGGGAAACTCCATCCTTGCCACATTTGCCACTCTTTATAACAAAGTGAATATAGGAGTATAAACACAATCACTTCAGGTTTACAGTGAATGCACGACGTGGCCTTGTATCATACCACCATCATGGTGGCAAAGCCAGAGATGTGTGAGCATAAAGAAATATAGTGAATTTGTGAATTAACATAGTCATTCTATGTGTGTGTGAGTGAAAAATGTGCGAGGTAAAGAAGCACATCTGAGGAGATGAGAGGTCAGACCACTGCAGAGCGAAAGGGGAGGATCTGTTTGTAGTTCACTATTCGGCCCATTTAAAAGTATCACAGTGTTTACATGCTGTGTTTATGGGAGCTGCTTTTACAGAACATGTCACAGATGGTATCAGCAATCTGCACTCAGATAAATATTATTTTCCACTGTTAAAGGTGGCCGCTTTGTTATTTTCAACATTTATTCGAGAGGCCGTTCTGTGAGGTGATGGTATTTTGATGTCCAACTGTGTATGTGGTAAGTACCTCAATGCGGTTAGTGCACAGGGAGTCCAGCTGCTATGTGGAGGTTAAGTAAAAATTGGATTATAGAGGGTTAGGTTAAGAGCATGGGTTTTGATTTTCATTGGTTCAAACTTAACTTAATTGCTGTGGTGATGCTGTGGGGGACTCATTTATGTCATGTTTATTCTAGCAGTCTTTATTTCACTTTTTTCTTCCCAAAGTGGTGCTGTTTATGTCAACGACCCTGGGGAACTAGAGGCATTTACTTTTTTATTTTTGAGTGTGCACATCAGCAGCGTCATAAGAGACAACTGGATCAGGACTCAGTGAATGAATCATCAGTGTGTGTGTGTCCTCACATATCCTTAATGGCCAGGGAGGTGTTTGATCCCCTGAGGGGAGGGGAGGCCAGAGGGCTGCAGTCAGGGAAACAAATCAGCTTATCCCTGCTTAGGCTAGTAACCTACTACTCACCCGCCTAGAGCTTCCACCTGGCTAACACTACCAGGTCTCATACTGCTGAGTGCATAATATGTCATAGCACGGTTGTTTCACTGTGGAGTCAAATCTGTGTTTGATTGGATTTGTCTCTGCAGTGGAAAAGGCCGTTTGAAAATAAGTTGGAATGCCGAGGAATGTTTACGGCTCAAATCATTGATCAACGTGACAAAGTGTCAGGTGGGAGGATGCAAACTATTTAGGCAGGGAGATTAGATTCTTTGCCCCATCACACCATCCAAGGTGGTCTCCCAAAGTCAGGAGGTCCCGTGTGTTGCCCTCAGGATCAGTGAGTCAGAACAGTGCTCTCTTCAAACAGGATATTGGCCCTCGCTTGAGATGAGTGCGACTAATTACCTGAACTTCCTATCTGGAGGAGGTGACACTGATAAAACTCTTCCTCTCTTTTGTCCTTGTTTGTCCATCATGTTACACTTTGGACCATGTAGGTGTGT
Organism: Maccullochella peelii; assembly: GCA_002120245.1. NCBI lineage: Eukaryota > Metazoa > Chordata > Actinopteri > Centrarchiformes > Percichthyidae > Maccullochella > Maccullochella peelii. Next base: position 83,190 of record LKNJ01000915.1, read on the forward strand.
CAGAGGAAAGAAAGCGAGACAATTATTCATCTTATTGCAAACTCTCTGTAAAACGACCTGCAGACTTGTTGAGAGGAACTTGATGTACATTAGCCCAGTCAAAACGATATCCATTGCCAGCTTTGGAGGAAAATATTGATGCTGGCAAAGTCTTGCCGTCCCTTGCACCATGACATAGCGGTTTTTCCATGACACATTTGATGACTGCTTCCAAATGGGCCTGTCAGTTTTAATATAGGCGACCCCGGCATTTCACTTTCCTCTAAAGTAAACAAAATCCACCAGCTCTCCCACACACACACACACACACACATACAGAATGTGTGATCACACACTAGGAATGAGTCTTGAGATAGAACAGGCATTCGCGAGATGATATATGTTTTCATGTTCAATCTTCTCATTCGTGTGTGAGGCGGTTTGAATTGATGTTGTTTTTCTAAGTTTGCAGATTGAAAGCCACAATGTTATTTCAGGATGTAAGTCCATGATATGACATTAAAAAGTAGTATGGGGTGTTAGGAAGTACAAATATGACCAATATGACATTTAAATTGAATAGAACACGCCTGTCAGAATGTTTGCTGTGCACTTTTCCTCACAGTAATTAATTAAAATGTAGTCCAAGTGTGCTCTGTTAATTTTATATGACAATAAACTCATTCCTTGTCATGTTTAGTGCTGGGCTTAGACCCAATGCCAACATTTAGTGAGTCAATATACTGACAATTAGATTATACAGTGTCAACTAACAAGGGAAGGACAATATTCAGTTTGTTTATAGATGTGTGTCAGACTGCGCTGCAGGAGAAGTGGAGCAGTCACAGAGAACATGGAAATATGTGGGAACAGCTCACTTACAAGACGCATGGCAAAGCTGAATATTGGACGGGTCCACTTCACTGGAGCATGTCAACTACCTGTTAATGTTAAACTAATGAGCCCACTTTCATTCCCATTGTGAATGTGCTGCTAGTTTAAAAGGTGTGACACACAATGTAAGTCACCATGTACATTGCTGTATGTGTTGGAGCCTCAGTTTCCTTTGTCCCAACTTTTCTATACTGAAACTTGCATTCATTATAACTTTAAAGAAATAGTTTGACATTTTGGGAACTATGCTTATTTGCTTTCTTGGTGGTAGTTAGATGATGTATGCTAAATATGAAGCTGGAGCCAGCAGGCGATTACCTTAGCTTAGCATAAAGCAGGGGGAAACAGCTAGCCAAGTAGTCCAAAGATGAAAAAAATGTGCCTGTCAAACTGTCATATTTACAATTCTGTTTGTGTACAAATTAAACAAATGAGATTTAACGTGTTAATTAGTGAGCTTTAGAAATGGCAGGCTGACTTTGTTACCTTTGGACAGAGCTAGGCTAGCTGTTTCCCATCTTTTTTCAGGTAATCGACTGCTAGCATTAGCACTAGCTTCATATTTAACGAACAGTTGCCTATTTATAAATCCAGCACATGTAGAGCCATATTAGCATTAATTTTAAGTTGGGTTTGTTTTCACCTGATGAATGTAAGTTCAATATTCACTGCAGACAAAGCAGATAATCATATACAGTAGCCATGAGATCCTTTGTTGATATTAACACTTTTATTTTAACTGCTTTAAACTGGATTAACTAATGCTTTGTTGGAGCAGTCATCTAATCTCAACCTCAGTGTGTGTGTGTTTGTTCCTCCATTGAAGTGCTAACACACTTACTTTCCAATGTATTGATAACTGTCCATTCAACCTGGTTTTAATATACAAACATGATAAACAGGCAAATAAGGAAACACTTGTTCATTTTATTTCAGCTTTAAACAAACTTGCAACCTAATAATGTGCAGCCTCGGCCAAGTTTTGGAAGATGCAGTACCAACATCTGACTGTAAATATTTTTGATTTGAACTGACAGACTTAAACTTTATATGTCGTTACCATATCCTGTATTGTAGACAAATGAGGTATTTTTCAGTTTGTGAGGACAAAGAAAATGTCATGCTTCTGTTCAGTCTGCACAATAGGAGCCATGACACACGATCAATGGTAAACCTCAGTATGGTTAAGTTTCACTATGGCTTAATAGGCAACAGGAGGGTTTTATTGCCATCTCTTTTCTTTCTTGGCCATGACTCTCAAAATGCTGTGTGAAGTAGCCATAAAGCTGTCAGTAGGAGCAATATTTTCCGCACAGCATGATGACAAATACCATGTAGGCAATGCGTGGGTGTCATACAGACAACATACTGTAATGTGTAATATTTTTTCAAATGATAGTTTGGCTCATTGGATTGTAGTTTGAAGGCTGCTTGTTTTGTTGGTGTAGGAGAAAATAACAAAGGACTATCTGGTTTGACTATCTGGAGTATTAAATTACTATTATTATAGATTTCTTGCTACAGTTGCTTTCTTGTTCTTGTTAATCTTATTGGCTGAGCTAAACCTAAATTGAGTCAAAGGTTTTAGTTACTTAATTATACACAAGTTCAATTCAAAAGGCATTTGGTCAAAAAGTTCATTATAAGTTAATCTAACTTGGTAAACATTCACCTTTTTAGCTAATCATCAGAAGACACATGCACCTCCATACATTTCTTGCAGGTGATGGGTAAAAATAATCTGCTCAAAAGAAGAAACATTACTATTTTGTCCCCAGTTCTTCTTTAATTCAACTTTAGCTCACCTCTCATCAAGTTTTTGCAAGATCAAAAATGACCAACTTCTTTATCCTCCTGAAATGCTCCTTTTTGCAGTTGAACATGTTGGCTACATAATTTTGTTTCCTACATCACGTGAAGGCAGGAAAATTCTGTGCACAACAGTGTTGCATCCAAGACATCATGAAAAGTGAGAAATGGGAATGTTTCGGCTCATAATTTCCGTCTTCCTATACCTCAGAGTATTCCAATGGTGGGAATAAAATAGACACCCAGGAAAAAAGTTACATTTATTTGGCTGCTTTCAGAGTACACAGGTACAAACAACAACAACAACAACAAAGTATAGACGCTTGAACGTGTCTGAACTGAAATTTCTTCATTTATAGCACTGTCAAGCTAAACATCCAATCAGCTTTAAGTGTGAGAACAAGTCTTGCCTTTTGAACTCAGGTCAGAAAGACTATACCTCTGCATGGTTGGCAGACTCGCAGCCCTTTGAAGAGGTGTCGGTTTGCAACAGACTGGCATCTCTGCCTGGTTCTGTCCTCTTGTGGTTACCCCACACTAAATGGTCCAAAACACCAAAGCAAAGTGTTCCAATTGGCAGCACACAGGACAGAGAAATCATATGAAGATATTGATAAGCTAAGATACTAGTCAGCAAAGGCAAAATGTGAATAGTTGATAACAGAATGACTCAAAGTTTTGAAATGCACAGATGAAACTTTTAAGTGACAGTTGTTTTTGAAAGAGGAGCTAAAAGATGAGGGCTGTGGATCAGAGGGACGACAGTGCATGGAGGAGCTCCAGAAACCATTTATCAGAATAAATGTATGACTGTTGACTAGGCTTTACTGCTTTGTTGCCTTACAATGACGAGCCATCTTAATATATTTCACATGTCATACACAAGAATGTACTATATACATGAATATGTAACTGTGCCTTGCTGTATGCTGTCTGGGGCTGGCTATGGGCTGGCAGCGACAGACAGTGTTTTGACATGAGGGTGCCTGTCTGTCACTGGCTGAGTTGACTTGTGCTGAAAGAGAGCAAGCCGCTGGCAAGTCTCACAGGATCTGTGAATCGAGATCGGCACAGCAGAAGGGCCCCAGTGTTTTCGTAATTCACTGACAGACACAGCTAACTTTGTTTATGATGACGGCTAAACAAAAACAATCTGGAAACCATAGACTCCAAACCTTGTTTTGATTATTTTTATTTGATAATGTTTTTAATTCTGACCTAATCAGAATCCCTGATCGCATTTTTAATGTGGTGTGCAAATGCTTGAATGTCTCATCTCCCTCAGTGCTTTATGCGTTATGTAAATCAAGGACAAAAAAGGGAGATCTTTTGTGTCAGCACATCTGACATTCCTTTGTGCTAAGTTAAAGGCTTGTCATGCTTCACTGCTATTGTGGACATGTGGTTTGTGCACGTTCATTATGAGGAGCTTGCGAGTGACATTATGTTAGCTCTTAGGGTTGAAAGTGAGAGGTTGCGCTCATTAACAGGCTCTGAATGAGTCCCAGTCAGGGACCAGTCTGCCCAGTCTTAACTATCATCCACCACAACAATGTCAGCTATGCAAAAAAGAAATTAATGACCGACAACATGAACATTTAGTCATGGTTACTGAACGCTACTAACAAGTTTCCTTGCCAACTCATAAAAAAATGCTAAAAACTTCATATTAATTCTGGCTCAATTAATACAGAGTGCATTCACGTTAACCAGCAATCATTACGCCCCACTGATCTAAAGGCCATTGTCACACAGGCACTTGAAGAAGTCTTTTGTGTAACAGAAGAATGGCAGAGTGACCCCCGGCAGTGCAGAGCAAGGCCAGGGGGACATTTCTTCAGCCCCACCACCCGCTCCTCTCAGCAGCCCGGAGTAAAATTTCAGGGTCTGAGTGGCCATGAGTGTTGCTGAGTGATAGGCAGAGAGAGGAGACCCTAAACCCAATAGCTTTGATGATGATTGAAACAAAACACAGAGTCCCCACCCCCACCCCCAGACTATAGTCTGCAGGTCTGTGACTAAGCACGCTGTCATGCTTGTATGAGGGTTGCAGCTCCCAAAGTTTGCATATTTGTGCCCCTGTTCTTACTGTATGTGTTTAGTCTAGATGTGTGTGCATTAACAGCTCACTCCCAAAGCTACAAACAAGACTCTAATATGGAGTCCACTGTCATCAATCAACACATGTTGCCACGGCTTCACCAATGGCACGCAGAAGACCAGACAGTCTTGACAATGACAGTGATGTTGTGAGGTCAAAGGTGGATCTGCTGGGTCACAATTCTTTGCTAATTAGGCTTTAGTTGCCAGGAGCACATATTGCAGGGGAAACAAATGAAATATGTTTTGCAGGCTTCCTGTGAACGTTTCAGTCCTACAGACTAAATGAAAAAATAGGTCCCCTATCAGCAAGAGGACATATAGTAATTTAACAGTGTCACTTACTTCATGAAAGTAACATATAGACACGTGGGAAGCAGCAACAGATTGTAAAGATGTACCAGAGTTAGAGAAAAGATAGCAATGCTCTTCTGTAATTTTGTAGCAACTGCCTCTGAATGTTGAACAGTATAGTTGATGCATTTCTTTGGCCAGTGAAATATTTGTTAACCCAACACATGGATGTGGATAATGTTTTCAATATTTTGAGGCATAAACCATGTCCTGTGGGTGTGTTTCCTATAGGAGTGGTGACCAGCAGTCAGCTGGGTTGTGGCTATTGAGGCTAGTGGTCGCAGAGTTGCAAAATCATAGCACAATAACACATGCAGAAAGCAGTACCGAGCAAAAAAAAAGAAGCAAAGATTAGCATGTCTTTACCTTGCCTCATGCTGAATGCTGATTCAAAGTTGACAGCTTATCAAGATAAGTGGTGTGTTGGGGAGGAAAAGGGGGGAGGGGAAGACTTAATGATAATAACGATAAGGATCTTGCTCACAGCGAAAAGATGGATGTTCTTCATACTAAACATTCTTGCAAAATCATTGTTTCCTAGAGAAAAAAAACACTTTTGCTATGTTTTATGTGTACCTTTTGGTAATTTAAAGTAGCGAAAAGACACAAGAAACAGCTACCCTGTTAGAGTGGCTGTAGTAAAAAGCCCTGCACAGACACTCCTTATAGAAGGTGCCACTGACCAATGTCAATTTCTTCCAAAATGCATTTGATCATAAAAAAAAGGATTTATATGACCATTTTATGATCTGCCACCACCATGTTTAAGATTAGGTAAAGGTTGACTGTTGGTAGTCGGTTGGTTGGTCGAACATTTCGTGTTAGAAGTGAACAGTTTGCACACGTTATATATAAATGCTTTCTTGTTATGCTGATAAAAGATATCTGGGTGGCTTTATTGTTACAGCAAATGTATTTGACATGCAAACAAATTTTATCTGCACAATTTTTAAGGTGTTTCTCAAAGGCATCACCGATTAGAATTGTAGCTTTTCAGATTGGAGCATGGTTACAGTCTATATTCATGAAAAAAGTTCAACATCAAAGGCTCAACGAATCTGAATCTCTGTGAGGGTGGGTTTTGCCTTAAAAAGAAAACAATTCTGTGAGCCTTTCAACACTGCTGCACACTCCATGTCCTCAGGATGTATGAGAGAGAGAAAAACATTCAATGGTAAAATGTTCCAGGTTCAAGGGATGTGTTTATATCTGGTGTTGCTCAATCAGAGAGCAGATAGCGGCTCCTTCTCATTTTATTACCCTTTAGAAACATACTCTGAGTATTATGTTATCAAAATGGGAAAAGGGAGGGAGTGTACAGACAGCTGAACAAAGGCAATGCAAACAGCTGTGAGATTATTTGTTACTGAAAAGTTAGGCAGGCCTTGCTACAGCCATAAAGTGCTCTTCAGCTGTCTGTCTGTTTAGTTGTATTGAGTTGAAATGGGTCATTAAACCAGATCGTAGGCATTGGTATCAAACCCTGATTAGTTCAATATCCCACTCAGCTGAATGACAATGGCTTTGCCTCATGTCTGCTCAGATGCACTCAGAGGACGGTTCTCAGACTCGATGATTTCTCACTTGAGGTGGCTGGCTGCAGTAGGAGGACCAGTGTTGATACAGCTGATCTCTGTTATTCCAAGTGAAATATATGGCCCTGTTTGTTTTCAGAGATAGACCCAACGCTTTGCTTCAAGTTCATATTTATCTATCGAGGGAAATATGTCAGTGCAGATCCAGTTTGTACTTTTTACACAGTCTCTTCTCCTCATTACACTACTGAAGAGGAATTAACCTGCCTGTGTCTTCATTACATGAAGTAACATCCGATCCAAAAGCTTTGCTAAGTGTCATATTTCTTAATGGAAAGGATTATATATCACATTCTGTTCAATCTGTGACATCTGACCTCTTTCTTCTTCACATTATTTAATCTGAAGATAGAGTAAAAGAACCACGCTTACATTAAATTATGCCCCTGTGAACTGCATATGATGAGAAGTGGTGGATTTTATGAGCCATGTTCCAACACACATGAACATTGTTACCCACAGTGCTCTGGGTCTTTTAGAAATGACACCACTCAACACCCTGAAGGTGTTGAAAGAGTGCCAGTAATGGTGGATAACTGTAATTTTAGAGTTGCGTGCAAGAGACAATACCTTGTGGAGCTGCTGCACACCCATGTGATGGATTTCCCCTCAAGAAAGTTTGATTGGTATCTATTGGGCGAAAACATGAAAATGACTAAAAGCATTGTTCGATACTCTTGGCAGGAGTCAAGGTAATATTTTCTGTTGGAGAACTCGGCAGACTAATGTTACAACCAGAGAAAACTTTGTTAAATAGAACCATGACATGCATTTAGATGCAATAATAATCCAAGAATTATGGAAAGGTTATTGCTTTAAAATTTCCTAGGACAAATTGGTCTTTGCATATACGCTCACATAATGAGGTTTGGACATTTAAGATAATATTCAGGTTAGACTTTGCAGCATTTGGTTGAAGTAATGATATTACCTCAGTGGTGCATGAGGCAATACAGTATTCCTCTACGTCTTTGGAGGGAAGGGGAAGTCCCTGCGTCTGTGTGCTGTTTGACTGGACTGGTTGAGTAATGCAGCCTGGGATTAGGTGGAGTAGCCTCACAGCAGCAAACCCTCCCTCACACTGATCTGTCTGGACCTACACAAGAGAACGGCTGGATCAGAACCACAGCTGGCCTACGTCCTTCCACTGTGTCAAACCATTCATGTACTAGTCCTAAAGCTGAAACATGCAAGTTTTTGTAAGTGTAAAGTAGTTATAAATGAACAAATTAACAACCCTTGCCAAATATGCATAAGAAGACATGTATTTTCCATTTGATTTATGTTCATTGTCTATGTTTTGTTCTGATGCAGGAAGTGTAACATTCATATACCACTGAGGATTTTTCTTGACAATAAAACATGTAATCGCAGCATTATGTTTCCCCACAAGATGCCAATGCAAATTAGCTGATTATGAACATATATATAACAAAAGTTGACATTAACGTGCTGTGCGTCTGTGACTCTGTGTGTACATTTCTAACTCACCCGTCGGCCATAAAATGGAGTGAGTTTCCACCTGTTTTATGAGCATTTTAAATTATGTGTAAGAAAACCTGGCTGGAAATGCCAGTCAGGTGTTGAGTACAAAAAGTTTGCATATTACAGAAAAGTACATTGGCAAAAACAAATACTTGCAGCGATAAATCCAGAATATGCTGCAAGAGTGAGTGAAGGCGCCTTCGTCACTGTTTGTACGTTACATAGGTGAAAAGAAGGGAAGAAAAAGTTAGCACATTATCAAAAAGTTCAAAACAAAGATTTGCAGAGCTGCAATACCTTCACTTACTTGTCGTGTTTCTCAGAGTAACAGCACAGCTAGTGACGCTCTTTAGCAATTTTGTTGCGAAAGCCTCTGAATGTTGTACATAAGTTGATGCATTTTTTTGGCCAGTGAAATATTTGTTTACCCAACACATGGATGTGGATAATGTTTTCAACATTTTGAGGCATAAACCATGTCCTGTGGGTGTGTTTCCTATAGGTGTGGTGACCAGCAGTCAGCTGGGTTGTGGCTATTGAGGCTAGTGGCCGCAGTTGCAAAATCATAGCACAATAACACATGCAGAGAGCAGTACCGAGCAAAAAAACAGCAAAGATTGACATTTCTATACCTCAGTGTCATGCTGAACGCTAATATAAAGTTGACAGCTTATCAAGATAAGTGGTGTATTGGGGCGTGAAGGGGGGGAGGGGGAGACGTAATGATAAGGATCTTAGACATTCTCACGTCTTACTAAGTAGTCTGGCTTATCATAGTGTTTCCTACAAATATAAAGTAGTTTTGCTATCAATGATTTTGTACATTACTTTGCAAGTTTTGGTAATTTAAAACACAAAAAACAGCTACCCTGTTAGCGTAGCTGTAGTAAAGGGCCATGTAGTAAACATTTATGTGGACTGACTTTCTGGACTCGCTCCTCGCAGAATGTGCCCGAGCCCCACCATATCAAATCTAATATGACAAGGAGCATTAATTTGGTTAAAATGAATTACAACGCTTCATTGCATCAAAGCATCAGAATATATCAGTGGCAGAAAAACAACTCACTGTGTAAAATGTCAACATTAAATCATTAGACAGATGTTGAGGGTGGCAGTTTAAAGGCAGAGTTAAAAAATGATTAATGCTGGGACGTGACAGAATGAGAATTAATGAGCAATCCAATCATATAAGTGGTTAAACACACTGCCAGAGACAGAAAACACCCCTCATTTAGTGTTGAAAGACAGCAGCAAATATGTGACAGCCCCCCCCCCAGCCACCATCATTGCTATCTTGCAAGATCTCAATGGAAAACTAATCAAAATGTAATTTACAAATGTATAATTGTGTATACAAAGAACTGTGTTTGCCTACTTAAAAAAGAAACAGTGATTAGTCTGTGAGAAGTAGTGGATGGGAGAAAACTATGCGAGCGTCTTGATGAAAAGCTTCATTATTTGATTGTTTATATTGTACCACTGGGACCTGTCACATACTTTAGTGTGATACTGAAGGAGGCGTGGACTGCTCCACAAACTCCGCACCAATCAACTGCATGTAACAGGGTGGAAATTGGCTGTATATTATCAAAAGATTACAATCTAAGCAGTGCGGTGTGTGCATGTAGTTCATGCCACATCCTGTGAGGGCCTCGGGTTAAACAGGCAAACAAGCTATGTGAACGAGACTTCAATCACTGCGAGGCCCCGAAAGGATAAAGAGGAAAATTTCCTGCTGGCAGTCTATCATGAATGACATTAGTTTAGATGGAAATGGAACAGCAATTATTGAGAAAATGTGTTTATTACAGTTTGTTGAGTTTTAATTTTGAGAGGCGTTTTGATTAGGAAATTTTAGTATAGTAATGGCACGATGAATTGAATAGGCATCAGTGAGAGCAGGGTTGTGCAGACTGAGGTGATGGATTGGGTGTGTGTGGCACACAGCTGGTTTGTGTGTTTCTTCTGAGGCGGCAGTGGCTGCCTCTCTGGGGTGTCTACAGTTTAGTGTCCTTGGAAAGGCTCAGATGGACTCTCACATTCAGGTCCAGGCTTTGGTCCCAGCATGCGGCGGTGTGAAGTGACAAATTAAAACGTTGAGGGAAGTGTTTAACCCCTGCCACCCCTCCAATTAGCCAACTTGTGTCCCATTTCCTAAAAGTTCTTGAGAACATATTTATTGGAGAGAGGCTTTATGTGGGCAAGAAAGAGTGAGATCTAAGGTTCATTCAGTGTTTAGCTGCATGGTTTGGTTTAGCATTTAGTCCTCAGGTTTGGATTAGTAAAGAAGAGTTAGACTTGTTTAACCTGCTGCAGGTATTGCAGAAGGGATTTCAAAGTTGAACTGAAATTTTAATTATCGTCACTTTTTCTGTAAGACAATAACAATAGTACAGCTATTGTGCAATTTTTCCAGTTTTCAAAACAGTATAAAACTGTTTTTGGACATATATTATGGCATCAGCATCTAAGCTTCAAGCCTCTGAGTGGACGTTTCCCATGGCAGTGGTTGACTGACATCTGGGGGCCGCCGTTGCTAAGAGACACGCTGCCAAGAGAACGTCTGTGGTGCGCTATTGACTGGAGAACGTCCCACTGTATATCCTACGAATGCTGATACAAGCCGTTTTTTCCCCCTTTGTCCTGCAACAGGTGACTATCGACCATTGATTTAAGACGTCTGTCCTTTTACGACAGTGAACATTTGTTTAAATTTGTATTCCACTAGCAAAATGGACGCTAGTTAGCCTAGCTTGCTAAAATTAGCATTGATTCCCACTAGATGTTACTTTTTGTTAATATTATTTCAACACCTGCTGTGAGTGAACAACAGATCCTGCACAGTCAGTGTTGTGTTTGTCCGGCATTACAGAAAGAATGGGAGGGTCTAGCTAGTGTTCTCTCTTTCATGGGTCTAAATGGTGTGGTAGTAAATGGCCAGAAAAAAAAATTCCTGTAACTTCAGCACTTCATACGATACCCTGTGATTTGAATCACAAACACCAAGAATAGCTACTGTATACTGATTTCTTAGCTAAATTAATTTTAATTTCAGTTGGACTTTAAAAAAACTTTAAAGAAACAGGCGCACCCTCTCTCTCCCAGGTGTTGCTGAACTACAGAGGATAAAGATGAAACTACGTCTTTCACCTGATCTCACTGCTGCCACTGACAACAGTAAGGAGGAAATGCAGTGGTGTTCAGGGATAATGACCATTTTCTCTACAGGTTTTCCAAACTTTTAAAGGCTCCCAAGCTGCCAATCAGCACCTGATTAACACCAAAGGCCTCCCCTTTCCCCTCCTTGCTTTCATCTCCACAGTGATCTACCCTCTGAGTGAAATGGAGACTGTGGACTTGTCAAAACCGAGTCTGTGGACAGTCTGCGTCTTGTTATTAGCACATCAACAGGTTTTACCGAAGCCAAGAAGGAATAAAAGTTGGACGTGCTCAGTCGGCGGTGTTTTTTTCCCTTTCTCCTCAAAGCGTAGAGCGGCAAGGAAATGATCATTATGCTTCATCATAACCCCATCGTGGTTCTTTTGAAAAATGTTCAAACCAGCTCCTAAATTCTGTTATGTTCTTGGACCTTTCTACCTACTCGACATGATTGCTTTGAACTTGAATGTCAGAAAAGGAGAAATTCAATCTGACCCACTCAAATCCTTTTCAGTGACAACTGAAAAAAATCCTCCCAGGTTAATGATAGGTTAGCGCTGAATGGGGGATTTAGGCCTATACATTTACCGAGTCCCGGGAGAGGGGCTATCTGATGGTCCATCTGGTTAGCAGGTATAATAAGACTGGGTCACAGGTGAGCCGCAGATGGCAGATGTATGTGTATCAGTGTGTCTAGATCTTAATGGCCCCAGTGATTCATAAACTACTGTTGGATGACTGTAGGCTTATATTTCAATGAAACAGGCACTTACAGTATTTTACTTGCCTTTTTTATTTTCACCCCCTCTAACCCCATACATTATTAAAAATTGCACCAGTGTTAAAGCTAATTTGTATGTATAGTCCTTGTGCAAGAGTAGCAAGTTAAACACATAATCAGATGTAAATGCTGTACAATAAAGTACAAAATATAATAAATAAAACACAAACATATAGGGTTGATTTGAGTCAGAGCTTTATGTCTTTTATGTCTTTAAGCTACTGGTCATACCAGACGAAGTAAGGCTGTAGCAGCACCCTTGAGTGTATTGAAGTGAGCGAGAGTGTGTTTTATTCCTTATGAATTGAACTTTTCATCTGTAAAAGGAAGAATGTGTTGTTTACATCGTCTCGCTTTAAAGCTAAGAACCAACAGATCAGAGCTGCTTTGATCAATCTTCAGTTGTTCAGTATTAATTACAGGTTTCTTTATGCAGCCCCATGCTCCCACACTGACTTTAAAAGTTAAAAACAGAAGATTTTGAAGAAAGAAGTCATGTTCTTCATGTTGTCGACATTGCAGTATTTCCATATGTAAATGTCTGCTTCATGAAAAACTCTTCAAAGCATGTGCATGGCATGCAGTAATGCACAGAAAAACGCACACGAACTGAGTGATATTTCTGATGACAAGGCACTTTCTGTCGGTTTGCCACATTCGGGTCTATTAGCAGTATGTTTATTTGAGTCCAGCTCAACAACACATGCATTTAGTATTTTATTACTAAAGCATCGCCATAGGACTTTCAGGGGAGATTTGGGGTGTGCTTTCAGGAAAACACAACCACTTATTAAAGTCTAGACGCAACATAAAACCATCAGAAGTTCTGGAGTAAGCACTCACAGGCTCTTATGGACAGAACTGTCAGTGTCTGCTCAACCACGCTGGTTTTCTGCCGCTGTCTGTGCAGTGTTAGGAGAGATTTAGTGCAAACATCAGTACTTTGATCGTAATGGCTGGTGACAGAGCAAAAGGAAGCCACTTCACTACATGCATCATACAGTAGTGGGACAACAGGAGCACAAACCTGGGTCATTGTCTTATCTACCAGTTTACAATATGAGTTGTGCGGATTTAAGACACAAAACAAACTCTGGTTATGAAAGTCAACACAGAAGGAGTCAGTTTTTCTTAATGATTACACATGTTGACTTGTAATATTTACAACTCTAACAGATTGTTTTTTACTGATGGTTTTCTTCGCAACAGAGCCAAGACATTCCACAATATCCCGAGGTCTCCCACCTGCAGCCCAGCAAAGATATCCAAGCTAGATTTACACACTCTGAAACTGCATTCTGGTGGCTGAACCTGCATGCAGAAGAAAATGCCTGCGGGCAGGGCTCAAGGGAGTAAGAAAATTTTCTTATGTACATGTAGAGCTATACCCTCCACACAACAGATTCTCTCATAAAGATAAACCCACGAGTTTAAACAGATCATCCTAATATGATTAGAAGTAGTCAGGGAAGCAGGAACTTATTTTGGAGTAGAGGGGTGCAGTCATTAATTTGTGAGCTGCTTATGTAACCAAAACACTTAGGTGTCCTTATTGGGGATGCAAGCACATTGCAACCTTACTTCACCTTAAAAAAGAACAAAGAGGTTATACTACATTAAAGCACATCTGATGAGTCTATGAGTTTTGTCATTTTGCACTATGACTCACTGTTGCGATAACCATGACTTGGCGACCTTTAGCAAAAGAGAGAAGAGACTTTGAGGGCTGCTTGGCTCAGCCTCGGTCAGTATCTTGACATTCAAAGAGAAATTGTGAGCACTTCTGGAATGAAAGCATTTCTCTAATCTTTTAGCGAGACGTTGAGATAGAGAACATAGCAAGGTGAAAGGAATGGGGCTGCCTGTGTCTGTGCACACGAACAGGTCTCAGGAGTCCGGAGGTCTGGCCCACTCTTCAAATGGCACAGTGTTTGTTGGGGAATGTGCAATTATGGAGGCCAGGCCTTTGATCCAGGTTTTCCATCAGGGCTAAATTGTCCTCACATTGAGCGCTGCAGTGTATCCTTGGGCACTCCTTTATATTCTGCTGCTCTTTCATGTGCACCCCTCTGGAACTCAAAGCATCCCCTCTTGAAAAGTGAGCTTTGGCCTGTCCATGCTCCAGTGCAGGACGATGAACGTGGGGGTGGGGGTGGGGGTGGGGGAGGCAGTGTGTCTGTGTGTGCATGTGTGTGTGTTCAAATCACCATACAGTATGTAACAAGTCATCTTACAGAAAGAGTTAAGGGTTTGTTTGTGTAAGAGGCGCGTTGTGCAGTAAAACAAGATATAAAAGTGCGGGTGTATATGGACGTGTTTGTGACAGGAAGTTTGTGTGCCTGTGCTTGCGTGTGTTTGAATCTGTGATTGTGATTCTTTCCACATGCTCCCAAGTGTTATCTGTCCTCTTCATAATAACTACCACCTCTGTCAGATTAACCAGAGGGACTTTTTCTTTCTTTCTTTCTTCTTCTTTCTTCTAGATAGTGACCTCAGTTACTCCTTTTTTTCCTAACATCAAGGTTGAATGCTCTTTATGTTCTCCTCTAAAGGACTCCTTCATACACTTAATGTACTATGGATTCATGTGAGCAATCGATGAGGCTGTTAATACCCAGTGGCCACCTCAGATCATTAGATTGGTTCCATAACAAATCATCTGACATGACACTACAAATAAGGCTCTATAATAATCAACCACAAAGTGAGACCAGATGTTTTATAAGGAAGTCAAATAATAGTGCCCATAGAGGTGTTTCACTGGAATGTTCTATTTGAGGCCTGTACATGAGTTCTCCGAGTGCCAAGTATCGTACGCTTTCATTTATAATCACAATAATTCGCAGTCGAAACTTGCTGTAACTGTGCGTACATTGGAATACTTTACTTGGAAGTCTACATGCATCTGAGGAGGAATAAAAACATTTCTTGTGCTCATCAAGCCGTGAATAATTCAGTCTTATTCAAAGTGTCCCTGGGAGAAATGGAGCATTAGTGTGTTACATCTTTCCGAAGAATGATTTAGTCTTTGATTTTGACTATCTGGCCAAAAGTAATAGCTCTTTAGATGTTGAACCTAAAATTGTCCTGTCTCCAGACACACATCATTATCACAGCAAAAGCAATGAATCTAAAAACTAAAACATGATCCAACAGTATTTTAAGTCTTATGTTTGAGAAGTGGCATGGCTCTAGGGATGGCAATATCTGTCTGTCTCTCGGTAGGTCCACCACTTGGGTCCAGACTGAAACATCTATTTGATGGATTGCCATGAAATTTTGTTCCCCTCAGGACTAATTGTAATATTTTGGTGACCATTAACTTTCCATCTAGCACCATCATCAGTTCAAAATTTTTATTTGTCCAATAATTATTTTATAATCAAACACCTGCTAAACTAAAGGCTCTACATAGTCTACCTGAGGCCCCTGTTTGTCTGTGGTATTAAAAAGCACTATCCTATACATTTTCATTGTGGAATGAATGACGCACAAAACATTTGATTATTACAAAGCAAGACTGCATATCATGCAGACACCTATTAAAGCTTGTGAATCATGATGTTTTACTATAGGTGTGTCAATGTATATGGCTGCAAGGTGAGTACACATGGATTCAATTGTGACAAGCTTCTACTTGTCATCGACATTGCTTACCTCTGCTTTTTTCCTCATGATTCTTTGCATGCGTTAGTAATGAGATGACAGTGATAACTAATGGTGTCTCGAAAACTTTCAGTATGAGATAAGAGTTTAGCAACAGGAGGCTTGGTGAAATTACTAGGTATCATATTTCATCTTCTTCCTGTGGTTAAGGTAATAGCTTAATCCCACAGCCCCCCACACAGTATCAGCCTTCTGCACCCCAACCCCAACCAGTTCAACTGCTCTCGGAGATTGGGAGACCTCAGCTGTTGAGCTGTGTTGAGCTGCTGCGTTAAATAGCTGCAGGGATGTGTTTTAAGTGGTCTCTGCGTTTTGGATGAGGCCAGGCCAGGCTCCGCACTTAAAACCCCCTCTTCCCTCTCTCCGCTGGCAAGGGGCCAGGCTCTGCTGCAGGGTGGTGGGTCCCCTCTGAAGGTGATGGTGTGAGAGTGTGTGCGTTACGAGCATGTTGGTGGGGGCGAGCCTTCGTTAGTGGCTGCCACTGCGGTGAGGAGAGCTCTGACGTGATGTCTCCTGTCTCTGAAGTCTGGGCCTTTGCGCTAGTGTTCACTGTCGCTCAACTCCAAAATAAACATGTATCTTCTACACACCCAGAGACCACGAGTAACCTGCACCATGTCGCAGAATATCCACTTGGCCCTTTAATACATTTTTACCGTGTTTTATCCACCGCCAGCTGCTTATTACACTCTCCAGTCCTGCAACAGAGGAGTCAAGAAGCAGAACTTAGTGTTTTATCTCTCAGGGGAATAAGCCACTTTGAGTGTTAAATAACACTTAAATGAATTGGACCTTTTTGTCACACAAACTTCAGATGACTGTGAGACAGCCTCATCTTGTTTGGATTTACCAACGCAACCACACAGACCAAAAGAGTTCCTCATTGTCTTTGCTATTGTACTGAAGGTTTCAGGAAGTGTGACTGGAAAGAGATATTTCAATCCTATGAAACACATTCCCCTCTGATAAAAATGTATTACCACAGACAAAGAGAGGCGCTTGGTAGAATTAAATCAGACTGGGACTGGTGCCGATGAGAGCTTGGCTGGCTGCCCTGGAAAGCCACACATGAGGGTATTTAATTGCCAGACAGACCAGAATAATTCTTCCATAATCTGAATTTATACTGTCACTTGAGTGGGGCCATAACACGCTGACAGTGTGTGTTGGGTATCAAGACAGAGTGCCTGGTGCACATCAGTAAAGGCAGAGAAAGAGAGAGACGGATAATGTGGGCATTGTCGAGTCGAAGGGCCCCATCACTGTACCAGCGACTGTAATAGCTGTGAACAAGTACTCCTTCACTCCTTCAGAGCCGACCTTCCACGTCACCGTCAGACAGTGACTGGGAGACATAAAAACAGCCCTCAGTGACAGAGCACATTTGTCCATAGACGGCTTTTCAATCTGGTTATCTTGTGAAATGCAGACGTGCGAGGGCCTCTCTCTGGCCTGCAGAGTCACTGGTAGGAGTGAGAGTGACCTTGCTTCCTCTCAAGGGTCTTCTGAGTGCCACATTCATGAGAGACCTCCTGTCATGAAAAAAGGATAGAAGTGTATGTGTGTGTGTGTGTGTGTGTGTGTGTGTGTGTGTGTGTGTGTGTGTGTGACTGCTAAGGTGCCAACATCTTCAATGAATGATAGATACCTCCAGTAAGGTCAACACTCCCCCCGCCCCCAAGCGTCCCTGTGTTTTTCCTTGACCCCTCCAAGAGGTCGCCTTGCCTTGTTGCATCTGTCCCACTCTGGAGACACTCAAGGAGAGCGAGTGCTTTTTAAAAGGCAGGGTGCAAGGCTAGACTTCTCCTCCAGTTGTAGATCTTTCATGCCTGCATGGCTCCGTCCTTGAAGAGCCATGAAGGATTATTGTGTGTAGTCCAAACTTTCCTCGATGATACGTCTGTCAATGCAACATTTCCTCTCGGTTCCTTGAAGTGCATTGAGACAAGATTCTTGGGGCAAAATAATAAAAAAATATATCTAATGGTTGGCTATATCTAAATGTGGTTGGCACATGTTCCTGATTTAGATTAAATGATATTCAGTGATAGTTAAAATCCCACCTGCTGGCACTTCCGAAATCCTGAAAGACTTCTTAGAGGGCCTTGGAAACATTCTTATTTCCTTTTTAGCTTCAGTTATTTGCATAAAGGGCTGCAGCAGGATATTTATATTTAATAGTTAACACAATTATTTAATAATTCCTAGTTTTAGTTTGTCATGAATTTTCTTTTCTTTTAGAAAGCTGAAAGAAAAGCTAAATGCCTTGAATATTGCATAGATTACTGTAATCATATTTCTATTTCCCCTGCACATTTTTGTCATGCATGTTAGGTTTTCAACTTAAATCTGGGCAATTATCTTTGGCTGAAATTACTTTGATATTGATATAATTTTGCCTGCCATCTTCCAAATCTAATTTCACTGAGCATAGGTTGCTTTCCAGAGCAACTGAGAGTTTTGAGAGTGAGAGAGTTTTATCTGTGGGTAAATCTTGTCATCTGGAAAGTACATAATAGAGGTCCATCTGCAGGTCCATCTGCTATCTACATCCAGCCCATGCACGACATTAGATATTATCTTCCGGATGAGGTGGATGTGCTTTTGGTTTGGAGGCAATCTGATGATTTTTTGACTTACTGAATGTATTCTCTCCTTGACCAGGGGGTATGTTTTCATCCATCCGTCTTTTCCGTGTGATGAAGGGTTCGGCCCCAAGTGAGCAGTAAGTAGTTTTCATAGCTGAAGGCGGTGCACAGTACCTACAGCCTGATATAGCTGTTATTGCAGCTATTCTGCAGTCTGTATGTTCAACCAAAGGTGAAGGATAAACAAGCATGCATATACCTCCCCCCTCATGCATTTTCAGTACTAATCTGTCCCCCGAGTATCAGTCCTAATTAGAGTTTACTACGTCAGATGGCCCATCAGTAACATAATCCCATCCAGAATCCTGACTAATTGAAGGTGGGTGACCAGAGGTGACTCTGAAGCTCATCTTTCAATAGAAATTAATTTAACCCACCATCAAGCAATTGCATAATAAGAAACACAACCTTGCCAGCTCAATAACAAATTCAATTTCAAGCTTTCCATCTCCAAACTCTAATGATATAACTCTGAAAATATCAAATATACTACATATTCTTATTATTCTATTATCGTGGTTAGCCATGAAATTGCAAACTGTAACACAGAATTTTCCAGGGTTGTACAACTACATGATAAATGTGGCTGACACACACAAAAGCTTGGCTCTTGGAAACTTCCATGCAACATGGAGCAGAAACTTGAGGCCTCAGTCGTGAAGTGATGGGCTGGACACTGCAGAGGAACCCCCTGCTTGGAAGCAATTAAGGCTGAAGAGATGCGCTCTAAATCATCTGTCTGTGGCCTGCAACAAAAGAGAAATGGACTCAGCGTTAGCAACGTTAGCCTTTCAGTGTACTAACCCTCTCGTCTCTTCAGAAATGTTACTGACTTTCTTTCTTAAGCTAATAATAACACAGAGAGATTTTTCTTTCCTGTGTTTGGGCTGTGCCATAAGGCTGTGTGTAGTGTGTATGAATCAGCAGAACTATTAATGTCGCTACACGGTATGAGGATCTCCAAATACAGAACACAAATCTCATCTACTGTGAGACTAATAGCCTCTATTTGATTTGTTGAATGAAAAGAGAGCTGAGACAAGAAACAACAGCACATGAAGGAAGAAATAACACATAAAGGATTGTGGAATGTTTTAATTACAGTCATTTGAATGAGAAATTACATGTGGCTACTGCACTCTGGGTGAAATGTATTGTATGCGCTCCATGACTAGGCTGTCATTAGTGAATGTGTGGGAGGACCTTCACAGCACGGAGCTGACCTCACACTATAATCAAATGGATCCATAGGTTAATAAATATTCACTGCCTAGGAGCAAAACAAAAGCGGCCTGCGAACTTCTAAAGCCACCTCTAAATCCCTGCTTTTTCATTATGGAAACTGTTTTTGTCTGCTGTTATAGTTTCACAGCCCTGATGTGTTGTATGTGACAGAGTCAAAGTTTAAAATCGGTCACAGGATGTCAGGCTGTGAGAAATCTGCGTATGAGTGAATACATGAAAGCAAAGCAGGGTACTGTGGTTCACAAAACTACATATTGTGATAGAGAATGAGAGAATGAGGACACGAGCGAGGAAACGGGAGAGAGGAGGGGAGAGTTCAACAGTGAGGGAGTTAGCGGGGAGGGCAGAGGGAGGGATAAAAGCAGGAGGCCCAGACAGGCTAGAACAAGAAAGCAAAGAAAAATATCTAATTGGAATCAAGTGTCCTGACAGAGTGCGTGGGCGACTGAATTCCGCAAAGCGTGCTGCTTTTCCACTTGCAAAAAAGAAGCACAAGAGTGTAAGAGAGAAAGGAGGAAAAAAAATAATTGAAAATCCCCTTGCATTTGAGTAATTTTATTTCTGGGCGGGTTTGGTTAAGACAAATGATAGAAGGGTGTGGAGGACGGCCACAACAGCATTTCCATTTCAAACTGCTTTTTGCTAACAGGCGTTAGAGAGCACACTGCCTGTGTGGTTGGCTTTCAGACAGAGGACAAACTGAAACCACTAATTAAATTTCCAAATTCTAATCAATCCTAATTGCTAATGAGGGTAAGGACTGTGTGTTTTCGTGTGAGTCTAGAAGTGTGTTCCGGTGAGGAAGGATGGAAGGGGTCAAAGGGCACTGCTGCCTTTTGAGGGGTCAGTTTCTCTGATTCTGTACTCACTGCTGTTCATTTGGACAAAAACTAAAAAGAGGTCTGATTTGTAGGGTTCCTGAAGACCTTTATCTCTGGAATAAATCCATAACTGTGGGGGAAACCAGAACTTTGGTATTGAGACATAACTCCTTGCACACTAAACTTTAAGGAATAATTCAACATTATGGTAAATATGCTCATTTGCTTTCTTCTCAAGAGTTATATGAGAAGATTGATACCACTGTCAGACATGAGAGAAGTATCAATCTTCTCATCTAACCCTTATCAAGAAAGCCAATAAGCGTATTTCCCATCATTTAAAGTAATGATGGATGAGTGTTTAAGAGCAGAGAAGATGTCAAACTATTTCTTTAAGTCAAGAGAATTTAGCTTAATCTCACAGCCTCATTTTTGTTTGATAAAAAAAGATTTGTAGATCATGTGTATGCATACAGTAGATGGTCATTGCTGAGTGCATGATGGCACCTTCTTCTCACATTCCCTCATATTGTTAAAAGCAGATCAAGGCTTTGAGCTGCAGTGTGGAAATGATATCTCTTCTCTTCTCTGTCCGTTGACCTTTTCTTGTCCAAGGTAAAGCATGCAGTTTGCTTCCAACTCCTGGTGAGGGACTTGGGGCCCCCGCAGACACTCTGCCTGACCACCAGGCAGAACCACAGGATATAGCTTTACACATGACATATTGCAAAGGAAGCCGGCCAGATTTAAGCATGATATGCACGTCAGTGTTTTTCTTTTTTTTTTGGGTTTCTGTTATAACTGATGAAAATCAATCTGTGGATGTTTTCCCATCGCGCTGTACTTTACTGTTGTTCCTGCTGTGTGGGCTTCCCCTTCACGGTTCTCTGGTGGAGCACTGTGGTTCTCTGGTTTAGGAGTCCAGACACAATGCTCTCTCTCTTTGTCTCTTACGCTCTGTCTCTTTTTCTCTTGAACACAAAAGCCCCTTGAGAGGGAAGTTTGTGTTCTACTTTGGTGGCTTGCTGCCCCCCCCCCCATAACACATGAAATACAGATGAGTGTGGAGAGAGAGAGAAGGGTGGGTGGGACTTTATAATATTGTGTACCCCAAGACCCCCCCAAAGCAATATGGCCCACCCGGGTAAATGCCAACCGCAAGGTGACAGAAATTGACTGGGAAAGTGTTTAAGCTCCAGTTTAGGTGAGATTATTGAAAAAACTATTAATTAGCATGGCAGCATTCAAGAAACAAAGTTTAAGCTTTAAAACATCATGAAAATTAGCATCAGTCTTTGAATTATATTTTTACAATACAATGTGTGAAGTGCAGTATAATGACAGCGAACTGTATTCTTTGGTTATGCTATGTGTTAATTAGTCCCACTTCGGATGAAGGGTTTAGCTGCTGTAATTAGTGGTTAGAAGCAGAGCAGAGCCATTGTTAGTTCGGAGTGACGTTGGGTTACATCTGCAACCATAAAACATTCCAAACAAATAGGGCTCAGAGTGAGTTTTTCCCACATATTTCTTAAATGGAACACCAGGTTCTGGCCCCTCCACATACACCTCACCACCTGTGACAGGGGAAGCGATCGGGGACCACTTTGAGAATGTAATTGAAAACCTAAGGCTCTCTTTGCGGTGGACATGCTATTTGAGGCTCACAGGGCACAGAGGGAAACTTAACTCCAGTTATTGTTAGCTGTATAACCATAATCAAGGGAACACCCTTTCTCACTATAAAGTAAAAAATAGTGGTATGAAGTGAGAGTCCTCTGCTGATAAAATGCATTACGTGCAATATAGAGTTATTTGTAGACCGTGTGGTTAGTCTGGAAAAAACAAAACGGAATGGAAACCTAGTGTATTACAGCAGCTCGGTGGGGCCACTTGTGCTCCAGCTGCAGAGAGGAGGACATTTTTCATTGTTCTGCAGCGTATCTACACTTGACATTCAGTTCTGGCTGTGAGGCAGGGTGTACCTCCCTTTCTCTCAAAGATTCTCAGTCGAACACTCTCATCCTGACACACCCCTTAAAGCATAAACATTGCGAGATTCCAGGCTGATAGCTAGACAGTCCTTCTCTGGAAAGGCCATCCTTCACAGGTCATTCATCCTGTTCAATCAAAGGTCAAAGCAAAGCCTTTGGAGGCTGGGTGTAGGTCGTGTAATTTTAGAAATCTATGTGTGAGGAGGCTGGGAGAGAAAAAGATTGTTAACAACTCATTTAATCCCTTTTTGTCAAATATTATACTGCACCAGAGTCATGTACAACAGTTTGTGTGTTTAGAGTTACTCTTGATCAGTTACAATCTTTTCATTCATTTCAGTCGCTGAACACCAAAGATATTATTCTTATAGTGAATATTTATTAACCTATGGATCCACCCAAAATAATTTCTTGATACATGGATCATTAGCAAAAATTACATTTTACATACAAACCTACAGTATTTAGAAAACCCATTGACCACAAGAGGTGATAGTTGCTACCCCCGTCCCCTAAAAAAATTGTCTTTACATGTGTTTTTCAACTGCAGACTGAAATACACATGTAAAGACCACCCTGATTTCACTGGGAATGTACTTATGACTATGGAACTTGGACCTACTCAAGGGTATTAAAAAGAAAGGAAGTAAGTACCTTAATTATAACCAATCATTCTCACTATGTACAAAAGCCCTTTTCACACACACACACAGACCATGGCACATCCTAAAATCTGCATTATCCATCTCTAGTGATCCTCTATGTGAATTTTTTTCTGCTCCATGTAGACCTGCCTATCCAAATAGTCCAAACCCAGCTCAACTGCGCTCCTGTCACAGACTGAAAATATTCCATACAATGTGATACAACTCTGACTTTAAGCATAGCCATTCAGGTAAAGGTAAGGGCTGCCTTCAAGGTGGCTATTTCTTGCACTACTCAATGTGTGCCCTCAAGACACACAGTACACCACAGCTCCATACAGTGTAAGCAATCTACCTATCCTGTTTTAACATGTCACATCATCAGCCCACGTCTTCCGTCTTCCACGTTGGCAAAGAGAATTATTTTGCCAACATCAAATGTGTTACTGTTAAACAGAGAAAGGTGCTGGAAGTATCCTGTGAATACCCTTGTCCCTTACAGTGTAAATAGTGACTTTGACCCTAATCAGTCTTCTGTAGTATGCCATTCTCAATTCTGTTGGTTTATTATGGTGTTTTATCAGTATCTTGCTGAAAGTCCTATAAATGAAGTACAGTATATTACAATATCATATCAACTCCCTTACAGTCTATACCTTCCTGATGATAAATCTTTTAGTGGCATAACATATAGTGACTATTGGGTCAGTTGCATGAGGAATGAATTTAAATATGTGACTGAGGATACAGTGCCTTAGATAGGATGCAGGAGCTCAGCTATATTTTAAAACATACAACATTTTAAACATAAAAGGCTGGTTTGAAGCTTTTTAAACCGTCTTCTACATTTAACACAACTTTGTCCAAGCTTATTAAACAGTCACGCATCACCTCTTGCAAATTGTTAACCAGGCTGTACTCATCATGCCATGGCACATAAACAAGTATAATGTTTGTTTTCTGACCTCTGAGGAGAGCTCACGATGTCTGTTACTGTAACTAATGGCAAAGAACTTGCGCTGCCTAGCCCCTAACCCTGTCCAGATGGGACGTCTGAACATTGGTTTGGAAAAGTTAAAAATAGTCCCACAAAGTAACACTTCATCTATCATTCTCGGCCCTGTGGCAACCAGCTGAAAGAGAACAAACCACGTCACTTTTTCTCAACAACGAAGGAGATGCTGGAAGAGCTCTGACATTAACAGAGATGTTGTTTTCTTTTTTGTGGAGCTAAGAAAAGAAATTCCTCAAACTTTTAATTCAGACCATCCCTCTTTTAAAATGTCAGATTCAAGCATGTCGAACATAGAAGCATTTTTTCCAGCCCAGTGAAGTGGACTAATTCATTATATCCAACATGGATCTGGGATTATTTTTCTTTGCTGTTAACACTAACAGCTTGTAGGGTAAGCACTGCCAAGCTGATTATATTTAAGTAACTGTTAAATTACATGATATTCTAAAAGGGAGAGTGAATCATTTTGTGCTCAACTTTGCCTGTAAGATGATTCAAGCAGAGGGCTGTGTATGAAGGAGTTTCACAGAGGCTCTGTTTTAGCTCAGGTGTTATGGTGATACGTGCTTCAGGCCCAGAAGTATGCTATTTTCAACAGCGTGCATGTCGTGACATATTTTTGATACTTGGCTGGTTGGTTGTACATGCAAAACGGCTGTTGCAGGTGCGTGTGTGTGTGTGTGTGTGTGTGTGTGTTGGATGTGTGGGTTTGTTTTAACGTGCTTTCTTGCAAGAGAGAACAAGGGAAGAGAAGAGGAGGAAGAGAAAAAGGAAGTGAGGGGGGAAAAGCGAGAGTCGGATCGAGCTCAACACGGTTCACCACAGATGGTTATTGTTTAGAATTCCAGGGTCATGATCTCATGCTGCGCTCTCCTTCTATCGCACAGACCCTGTAGGCTATGAATTAATCAAACGAAACACTAGCCTTGATATTGTAAGTACTCTCCTATCAGATTACAGACTATGGCCCCTGTCAACAGAAATCGGATTACTTGAGCAATAGGCAGAGACACTTCTGATTACAGTTGTAGCCAGCAGTGCTTTGGAGAAGAAGGCCAGCCGTGCCAAAGTTCAGGAACTAATCTTTTATACCACCTCGAGTCTGTGTCACAGAGGTAGACTTCCTTCTCTCTCTTTCTGCTGTGTTTACTTTGCTGTTAACCGGGGGGGATATCCTGTCTATGCACGCTCTCTTTCTTCTTTCTCTGTCTTCTCAGCCAATCACAGTCATGGGCGCAGTGAGGATGTCAGCAGGAGAAGCCTCTGATAGATAACGTTCCAAAAAAGCTTCTTTGTTTGCACAAGGCGACCAGCAAAAAAGCCTTTGATGGGATGAAGTGTCCCACCTGTCATCCACCGCCTCACACCTCCCATTATCTCCATCTCCTCCTCCCTGTGTGTGATCCCTGTGCAAAGCGAGGTGGGACTGAAGCATTTAGGTGCTGTCAGTCAATGAGAACAGGGCCGCGCAAGAGGACATAGAGGAGCTGTCTTGGCTGACTGCTGGCAAACGAGCCACAGAGGCCCCATTACTTTCCCTGCTTGTCAGGAAGGAGTTAACCCCAGGGGGGGAGTCCAAACATTAGACTCAATGGTAACTGAGTGTGTAATTAATGCCGCAATGTGTCCAGTCCCCAGGACCTTCTCAACCTCCGGACCCTTTCTCAGACTCTGGAAGAGAGGGAGAGGTCAGCAGGAGGAGAGGGGGGCATCCGGGCCCCCCTTATGCCACTGCATCTGTCCAGAGAGGGGATATAGTCTCCGTCGGGGCCTCAGGCGAATGACCCTTGTCAGTCATGAAGTTATGGGAGACAACAGATTGGTCTCCAATGACGGATGTGTGGAAGGCGAGGGCATTTCATAGGCCCATGATTTACATCGACTTCTTCCTAAAACGATTGATGTTTGGTAGGAAAGGGATTTAATGGCTTGACCGCAGCATAACTGACCCAATTAAACCACTTTGGTAATTGTTGTTCTGTTGTTGTTGGTGCTTGTGAAACTATTTTCAAGTTCCAGCTGGTGTACTATTCATGCCAGCGTTTAATGAGCTCTGTTTCAAAAAGCTATTTAAGGAACAAGCATCATTTTGAGAATGTCCGATTACAGTATGAAAAATAGATCCATATAAATATTTTGGCACAATTGCTGAAGCAACAAATTACTTTGGCTCTGTCTCTCTAGACTATTGATATTAAAATAACAGACAGCCCAATCACTGCAACATAAATCAGGATGAATGTTTTTCTTTTTGGTAGGGAGGCTGTTTCTGCTGTGCATCAATTTACACATTGTAGATATTGTTAGTTTTGTCTGACTTGGCCAGTTTGATGGAGTAGATAGGTTTGGACATGTCAGTATGTTATGGCTTGGGAGGGACAGGTCAAGTCTGTCCAGTTACATCTAAAGTACCAGAAGACAGCAAACTACTGAGGAGTGTGTGCAGAAAGCTGGTGGGCATTATGTGTCTATGGGTGTGGTTGGTCTAGCTGGTTCTGGATTTGAACGTCTTAATGATGAATGCCCTTACAGCTAAGTCTAACCTTATCACTGCTCATATTTTGCTTGGCATCTTGCACAGAAATTAATTTTTTTTGCCAAATTCAACATTTCAGGCCAAGCTAGCTATGCCGGAGTTAACTTCGGCCTCATGGAGGCTGTGAGAGCATTTCTGAGTTGTATAAATAAATATGGAAAGACATTCATGGAGTTACACTTGATCTTGGAAATATTGCTGTCGGCCGTGTCATTCCATGTTTGTTTCAGATGCTGGTAACTGGTGATTAAGTGCATTTTTGGCCCTGACCGAGATCAGTCAGCCAGTAAACAATAGTGTGATTGGTTGCTTCGTCAAAGGTCGGTGTAAACAAATAACACGCTTTAGTAAGAGACTTGAGTCAGAAAGGAAACTGGCAACCACGGCATCAAGTCTTGAAGTCAAATGGCCTCCTATGTAGCTCTCCCCACCAGGAATCTTGATGACCAAAAGCCATCTAACTCTCTTGTCAATGGTGGTGAGAGCCGCTCCACCACATGTGAGCATTTCTGGGGCACCACAGCCTCGCCACAAGCTCATATTTATCGTGTGTGGTTGAAACGCCACAGAGGAGCCCACAGCCAACACATAGCTCAAGGAACACACACACACACACACACACACACACACACATGCTGTATACTGCCTGGCCTCGCTCTGCCATGCCTGTCCAGCTCATCTCCCCTGTAATATAGACAGAATCAACAATATTGTCAATGTCAGCAGTCCAACTACTGTAAAACAAGTCTGCAAAGACGTCTGGCACCCATGAAGTCACGATATGACCAGCCTCCCATCAAGATCAGTGTGCTGTACACTACTAAAAGGGTGACCTACCAGGCCGGTACAGGGTAATTACTGCTCTTCTAAGTCTTTTGTATTTTAATTAACCCAAAGTTAATGGAGTTTAATCACTAACACTGAAAAAGTTCCCTGTCTTTACAACGCATGTGTTATGGGAGATATAACGACTGTCAGATAGGTTGTCTCTGACACACACAGGCCATTAGCAGCCAGTAAGAAGTGCAGGGAGTCCTTCCTCTGGGCCCTTTGATTGTGGACTGTCTTAGTAGTTTTAGTGGTGCTCGGCTATTATCATCCTCCAAGGTAACATGCAATGGTGCTTTTATGTCTTCCCTGAACTTTGGACCCAGCTGGATGTGTTTAGAACTGTTATAATGTAACAGAGGTTCAAAAGATTTCACTACCTTCCATTTAGCTCTCCTGCTGACACTGTTGGGCCACTTTAATATGCTTCCACACAGAGTCTGGATCTCATCAAAGCCATATGAGGGAAGGGGGAAAGGTGGGTGGGTTGACAGGGGGGCTGGCTTTACACAGAGAATCAATGTGATAAAGTACCGATCCATTAGCCGCAGTGGTGGTGAAGCCTGACAGATACAACTAGCTTGTGGGCTGATTAGTGAGAGGGCGACATCACATGAGAGACATTAATTGCTATAGAACAGTCCTTTGTTTTGACTGCCTTTTAGCAGCTTACTTCTGCTTTAAAGTTGTGATATTTGACGACAATAACATTTGGAGTTGTTTGAAAGAAAAGCAATATCAAAAAACCACACTTTCACAGTTTCAAGACACCTCACAGCCCCCGACTCTACAGCACCAGAGTGTCAGCCCAGGCATGAGTACAGAGTATTTTCCTAGGCTATGGCGTCACTTTCCCCTGGCCTCTCTGGAGAGTGTGGTGGGACGCTGTAAAACTTTACTGAGGGGAGTAGTGCGACATGGGAGTGTCTCACCTCCATTAAAGTCCTTGCCAGGGTGCTGTGGCATTTAAACACTCATAAATAAATAACGGTGAGATCTACAAACCTCTAACACGGAGTTCCCCACTCTGAGGGGGAACAGCAGGGGGGACCGCAAGGGGTTCGACAGAGAGGGAAGGGTCAGCGGAGGCGTACTGGTCTGATACCAAACTAAATGACTCCCAAAAAAACTTTACAGTAACCACTAATACCTACTGGCCCGCTGTAGTCGCACAGAGCCTCAGCCAAGCCTCTGCTCCCTGGGAGAACGAGGCCACCAATATAGTCATCATAACCAGGGTGTTTTTCTTACTCTTGTTTTACAGGCGAGGGGTTAAGTCACCATCATCTGGGGGCCCACTCTGCAATTGAGGGAAGGTCAGCGCAGGAGCAGGCTTTTTCAATACTGTGAAATAAATTGCTGAACTAAATAGTAATGTTGGAGTGGGTGAGGGCAGCTTACACAATGTAAATTTCAGTCAGGTGTGACATTAATAGCCTATATCCCGCACTTGGCAGTATGAGTTTGTGCCGACTGTTGGGAAAGTGATGAGTGTGTGGTGGGGAGCCATGGATTAATCTGCTGGCAGGATTGACATACAGAGTGAGAGGGAGAATTGGGAGTGAGTGGCAGAAAGCTGTTAGCAGCAGAACAGACTGACATCACCAGAGCTGATACAATCAAAGTTCTGGTTGTAAACGAGCCCTCCAGTCCAGAGTGGAGGGGCTGGGTTATGTAAGCCTCCTGAGGTAATGCACGCTGCTGCGAGTCCTGCTTGCTCTGCATGAGGAGGATTTGGGGGGGATTTTGGGTGGGCCTTTCGATGTGGAGTCCCTCTGGTGTCTAGATGGACAGTGCTGGTAAAGTGAGATTGATCTGCGGTTGGAGCAGAGCCCTGTGAGCCTGACACTGAGCAGAATGAAGAATGAAGATCAACGAAGGCCCCTGCAACAGCCAATGATCTTCATCGGTTACACAGAGAAACAGAGAGTGAACAGGGCAAGAGCTAGAGCATAGTGTGTTTACCCAGGTGTGGGTTGTAGCTTGCCAGCTGCTGTGGAACAATATTGAAAGCAGACTGAAAGCTAAGCTGTATGTACAAACCTGAGCAAGAAGAGTGTGTCCTTTACAAAAATGGCTTGGTTTATTATTTTCTGACGGCAAATCAAGGCTGGGCTCTGCCTCAGAATCATGCTTTCCTTACCACCCCTGCTCTGCATTCTCACAGTCCTACCTTTCCTTATCTCAGCAAGGGAAATTTTCCGCAGTTGAGATGATTTAGATATGTATGTTACGAAAGGAATTACAGTAAATTTGGTCTAACTGCACTAAACTGAACACAGGCTGCTTTCAAAGTACTCACAGGAGAGACATAACTGAATTGTAATTTCAATTAATCCAGCAGTTTGGCCCCTTATTTTAAAAAATGTCCAACTGTGTCATACTTCTCCACAGAACATGTATTAACACTTAAAGCTGTTCATTAGGTTGAATAGGACCAGAAATGCAGAGGTGGTTTTGCAGAAAGGTTTCTGGCTTGCCTACTTAGTGTATATCTGTAACACTGTGGATTCATATTCCCAACCCCAAATTTTCACTCTGCATGAGAGAAGTATTGCAACAGCTATTGGCAGAAGAGCCTGACTACAAGCTCTTTTTTCTCTTTAGTGTATAAAAGTATTAGTATGGTAGCCATGCCAGGAAAAGTAAATCCTCCAGTGCTCTGTGCATGCACATACAGACGTGTGCATGTACATTTGCGCACGCATAAGTGTGTACTTGTAGATGTGTAGATGTGTGTGTGTGTGCAGACGGAGACAAAATCAATCTCATCAATTCAGTGGGGTATTTCCAGCAAGCCCACTGCTTCTAATTACAAAAGACCTTGCAGTCATTGTCTATTTTCTCTTTCTTTCATTTGTCTGCCATCAGCTTCATATGGTTGTACTTTGCATTAATTCATATGTGGTCCACATTTGTGTTTGTAACCTCGGTAGTTTAATCTCAGCCCAATCACAACAGAAAGGTATGTTCCGGATGCTTCTAAGAGCCATCCCATCCCTGCCCTCTGGATATAGAGAACTGGCTAAATTCTCACATGCCTATGCAATAATAGCATTGCTCAACGGGGCACAGCATAATCATCAGCAACCCACGCCAGAACACACACATACACAGTCTTTACACTTGAGCGATATAAAATTGTTTAAAGCACAGGCAAAGCTTCTTATGTTAAACAAAACAGTACAGAACGTTTTGCATTGCAGGGGGTTTGGAAACCTGCACACATGGAAGGAAGTCATGCCATCTGCATTCAAGGGAACCTACAAATTAAAATCAACCTTTAGTGTAGGCATTTTATTCTGAAAAATATTATTTTTTAAGCATTGCATGTAGAGTGCAGTGTCCATAGTATGTCTTCTATGTCCCTGCACACAGTATGTGAGGTCCTGCAGTCCTTGTTCTACTGCATGTCTGTCAGTATGTTCTGTTTAACTCTCTATATTGTCCATCTGCCTCTGCGCTAATAGTGCCAAGACAAATTCCTGTACATTTATTTTTCTTGGCAAAAGCTCCTTTATTCAGAAAGTGGTATTCACTTGCAGCGCAGGCCAAAGATGGAATTAATCCTTTGGCCAACAATTGAATTTGACAATGAAAAGAAAATGCAATATTTGTATGATTAGTGGGATTGTATGGAGTCAGTTAATTTTACTGCTCTCCTAATGAGGGCCAATCAGGGCAATAATGAATGTTACTGGAGCTGGTGTGGTGCCACACGCTGCAAATGTGACAAATTGGCTCTTGTAGTCAGTGCGGTTTTCCACAGAGCTGATCTGACTTGACATTTGAGAGGGTATTCCTCCTTTGGCAGGGACTGTGGAAGATAATAACTGCCATATTACAACAACATAGTGCCATGCCAACTGCTCAACTGATGACACATCCCATGATGCAAAGCTTTAATGCGCTTCCCGTCAATGGTTGTCATACAGCTCTCAATATTGGTTATATCTCAGGCTGTGTTGTAACAGATAGTTACATGATAATTCTATTTTATAACGTGCACAGAGGGAGCTCTAAAGGGATTATAGAGGCATTATTATATATTTCATGTTTATTTAATTTGACTTTATTAAAACATGTATCAATATTAATATGGCAGTCTTATAAATCTCTTATGACACTGTCTGCATCAAGTTACCTCATGTGTGGTCCAAAATGAAAAAGAAACCATCAGCAATGAGAGACCAATTATCTGACTAAACAGAAATCGCTGTTGAGTTTTGATTCATCACTTCAGACAGACACAGAAATATCCACACAAAGAACCAGGATATCATTTGGGATAAAGTGCTGAATGTATGGATTTTCAGGTGGGAGAATGGCTCTTTCATAGTCCCACTTTATGATTTAGAATAATAATAATTATTATTATTATAATTATTAATTAAAATGTTGCTGGTGAAGTTGATTCTTAATCACCATGCCCAAAATAGATACCTGTCCCCTCATCTGTTCCTGCATCCCAAACTCTTTGGAGTGATACTCAATTTTGAATGCAAGTGAAACACAAACAGGGGACACAAGTTGGAGAAGTTTATGCTTAGGATCACAGTGATTATTCACTGTAACAATATACAATTTAAAATACCTGTATCTACTAGAAAGTCTTTGCTAGATAAAAACCAAGCAGAAAGATCCTGTGCTTTGGTTGTCTTTGTGTACAATAACTGCACTGCTGTAATGCTTGTAAACAGAATCTGTATTGAAGAGAGTTTATTCAAGGTCTTGTTCCACCCCAGAAGAACTACGCAAAAAAAAGATTATTCTATTTACTTAACCACATTTATCATCCCTGAGCCCTTATTTGGTTTATTCTCCTGGAAACTATCTGTCGATCAGCATGTTGCTTCCCTCGTGAGCCAGACCGCCATATGTTGTTTACTATTGTTAGAGCAAAAATATCCCTCAAACTCTGCGGTGAGTTGTTAAATAGTTATCCTGACTTTTCAAAAGTGAGTAAAAATCAAAAAATCAAATCCCTGTTCACTTAATGCCTGCCTTTTTTTTTATTGGATATTACCCTGGATTGTCAGGTGTGGGTGGGCTTGGCTGTTCTTCAGCCTATTAGCTTCAAGCCACAGACTCCCATCTTGCCAATTTATAAGTCACAGCCAGCCAAGACAAGGTGGTGGTCTAGATTTTCAGAAATCAAAGCAGATTGTTGTAAATCGTGATCATCACTTCCTTTCTGAATCCAAGGAAAGCATTTTGGAGGTGGTAGGAGATTATTCTACCAGACGCTGGTGTAATGTAGTATGTTTGGCTTTACCTATCCATCTGGAACACATTACACAACACAAGGTACACACTGTCATAGCAACACGGGCAACATGGTCCCAGGACCACAGCCAGATCATCAAGGTCGACGCTCAAAGAAAACAACTGATGTCACTCAAAGTGTTGAACAGAGATGCCTGGTACACTTTGCCAGGTACATTTCAGATTAGTGAGAGGATCAACACTTATGCACACGCTCATACAGTGAGTGCAAGAAAGTACTGCAAAGTTGCATATATGCTGACTCCTTTAGCTCAGTGGCTGTGGTGAGCAGACTCCCTGCTGCGTGCTGTTGGGAAGGGGCCACTCTGTGGTTAATTAGCGGGCAGTGATTTGGCCCCAAGAGGACCAGTTCGGCCCACCAGTGAGCTCACTTCCCCTCGTCTTCACACTCACATGCACGGCCGCTCCCCAGCTATGAGTCAGCCTGCGGAGAGTGCGAGAGCGAGAGCGAGAGACAGGAAGTCATTTTACCCACATCGGGCCCATCTCCAGTCTCATCGCCTGCCAACTCTGAGTAGTGTGATTACAGGCGAAACTGATTAAAACAAAACAACTTAGCCTAGTACCCCCAAACCCTCCACCCTCCCCACTCCTCCACACATATACAGTACACATAGACTGTGACACACACACACACACACACACACACACACACACACACACACACACACACACACACACACACACACACACACATACAGAAACAGGATGTTAGCAGGATCCTTGACGTGATCTTTTTAGACTCTAATGGCATCCTGATGGAACACAGGTGCCTCCTGGGAGTTGCAGCACTTACACTGAATACACATGCGATGACTCAGTGCACGCTTTCCTGGTTTAATCATTTAATGATTATTATGTCTTTAGGTATTTCCTCATGCTCATGCTTTGGTACCGCTCAGAAGCCTCAGTCTGCTTTCTTACAGATGGAGTTAAAAGACTTGATAATAAAGTGATGAGAAAGCAGGTCTCTGTGGCAGCCACATAAACATGCCTCTGACTTTTAAAGGATTTTCCCTGAGACATCGGATGCAGGTGCTCTGCAGAGATCAAAGAGGCCAAGTAAAACCTACTTAGTTTGAGAACTCCAAGAGAGCTGATTTATTCAGCCAGTCCCACTGTAAAAATGCCCTGTAGTTTGGTTGAGAACCTCCAACTAATGATGTTGTATTCCTTCGGAGCAGTTAAACAGGATGATGCATTTTCTTTCACTGTAATGGGAAAAAATTCCCATGGGGAATCCACTGGTCACCTGTGTTGGATTTCTAATTTTTAATGGCAGAGTATGGAATGCACCCTAGTCAGATCTGATATCTTGTTGTCTTACATTTTCTTTAAAAAATACAGTGCATCTTGGCACACATGGCTTTAATTATGGTAATGTGGTACTAGCATGCATCAATATACTACAGTACCTATCATTGCCATGTGCTCAAGGCTGGGGAATTTTGCATTTTGGAAAGTAAATGGAATGCACTCAGTGAACGCAAAAATGTCCCACACATCTTTTTTCATTATGTCTCCAATGACCCTGCCACAACAGCTACAGTATGTTGATTTTAATATGGCATTTTAGCTTACACTGTAGAGTGGCGAACTGGGTCAGAAATGGACCGTTTCCAAAAAAGCAGTGAACATTTGCTGTTCGCTCACTGAATCCACCGAACATGTGAGTCCAACCCAAAGCAGTGAACCAGTGAGGGTGAGGAAACCATCCGGCAAACAAATAAGTCTTTCACTGTAGAGCCTCACCGTTGCCATAGGAACTGTGTGTTTTTCTGTGCAAATCAAACATAATAAAGTATAATAAAGTGAGTTAATACAAGTGTACTGTTCTGCAGTAGACCAGAGTGCATCAGAGTAGGGCAGAGAAGGGGCAAGAGGAGCCAAAAGGTTGAGATTTTAGCACAAAGACTTGGAGTAACTCACCCAAGCTGAGGGTTCTTAACATTGACAACACAATCAGACGGTGAAAATATGTCCAGACAGCAAAAATCCACTTGCAGTGTTACTTTTGCCTAAACATGTGCACATCCAACTTGCTATGCAGTTGCATATATGTTGAAATCCTGCGTTGTGAAAGCAACCGGCCCTTCTCGAAACACTGGAAATATGATGTCAACACTATAATTAAAAGAAATTAATCACATCATTTGATGATCATCTGTTATTCAGTCCCATCCCTGGGGTGATATTGCCATGCCAGAACTGACTCTGGGTTTTGGTAGTTGATATGCATTTTTGACCTGTCACTACATGCTTGATTTTCCCATGAATCAGTGGATTTACTGTCTTGTTGCGTCATAGGCAGCAGGATGGCAGAACAAGCACTGGTAATGTGAGCGTTTAGGTTCCAGCCATGGTGGCAGGCATTGGCACTGCTGAATCTATTTTTGACCAGGGCACTGAAACCCTGAAAATTACATGGGTGTTGATTGCCACTTCTAATATTTCTGTGCTGACTACTGTCCATACTGTATTTTTTTACATTGTGACGTCCTTATGTCTGCTTTTTCCGTAACTGCTCATTCACAACCTTTCTGTTTAAAGTGAACATTCAGAGCTTCTTGAAATATTCCAAACCATGTTTCTCATTCTCTACAAAAGAAAAATCCTCTCACTGTAATGTTAAGCAGCTTTTTGAACTACTATTTATCCTCTTGGTGTGTTTATGCCAAGTACTTGGAGTTGGCTTCCGTGTGCACAGTTCCTGTATGAGCATCTGTCAAAGTGGCCATAAATAACATTTATTCAGCGCTGAAACAGCTTTTATATAAATGCCTTACACAAACTCACAACTCTGAAGCAGTGGCATGTACAAACACAGATATGAACAAACACATATGGTATGCACACACACAGATACCTTTACTTTCATCTGTGCGATCTCCACCCAACACCATGCTCGTACAGTGGGGCAAAAAAGTATTTAGTCAGCCACCAATTGTGCAAGTTCTCCCACTTAAAAAGATGAGGGAGGCC
>LKNJ01000916.1:0-35739 GCA_002120245.1 Maccullochella peelii
ACACACTTTTATTGCTGTTAACCTACTGTATGTTCCACATAAAGGGCAACAAAGCAAGTCCATCTGAGTCTCAATAATGCCCAGACCACAAGGGCCAAGTGTTCATGTAAACAAAGCTGCCCTCACCCCTTTTGATGGAGTGTCACTTCCTGCTGTAAAACCTAGTGGCTGCAAGCTTAGGAACAAAAACACACACTCTCAGCATCCTTTAAGAGCTTTTATTGGTGGTTGATGGAGTTATGTCTGAGGCCTGAGAAGGAGGAGAAGAGAGGAGATATGGTCAGTATAGAGAAGTAGCTTTGGTGTATTTGTTTTTAGTTTTTTTTTTTTTTTTTTAGAGGAACTAAACACATTAGTACTGCTTACCAGATCATCTCCACCAACTTCATGCTTCCATGTCGTAACTGAAAAACAGGAAATGGATCAGTCTTAATAAATAATTCAAAACTCTCCTCATTACTAAATCATTGACCTGCTGTCATACGGAACTGCAGCCACTACTGGCTCTCAGTGTTTTGAGTGTTGTAATGGGACTCATTCATGGTGTGTTTTTCCATGTGATCTTCCAGAGTTCACAAGGACGTGGTGGGTGATCTGAGGACAGAAAGCTCATTTTTCTTACCGTCACTGGCCAAAGCAACCCTCGACACAAGGCCCATCACGTGGCGAGCAGATTTCAGTTGAACACATGAAGTAGATCTGAGAGGGAGGCAAAAGCAGAGCAGAATTACATGTGGTGTCCAGTCTCCAGAGTGTGCAGTGTACTATGACAAGCAGCTGCTGCCAATTGAGATTTGGCCAGAATTTGCGTTTTACAAAATGTCCTCTCCACATCTCCTTGTAATGAATGCTGACTTAAGAGATTTAGAGATACAGATAATGGTTTTGTTTTCCATGGAATAGATGCCTATGCTAAATAACCTGTGTGAATTTACACTGAGAACAGCCATATGCTTTTACAAATGTACCTTTTAGAAAATGAAGACAGAGTCTAAATAAAAAAAAATTAAAAACGTCCGATGCCAACTGTCACTCTAAGATAAAACTTAATGGATTCCCAGGGGGGCAAATTCACAAGCAGTTGCACGTTTTAACATTTTCCCCCTTGCTAGAACACACAAAAACTGTATGGGAAGCATGCTTAAAGCAATAGACATTTTGGGAACTATGCTTATTCGTTTTCTTGCCAAAAGTTAGATGAGAAGATCTCATATCTGTCCATTAAATATGAAGCTAGAGCCAACACCCATTAGCTAACCTTAGCATAAAGACTGGAAAACGACTAGCCAGGCTCTGTCTGAAGGTAACAAAAATCCCCCTAATGAGATACAACGTGTTAATTGGTGAGCTGTAGAGGTGCTGGTAGGCAGAATGTTTATGTTTCCAGTCTTTACGCTAAGCTAAACTAACTGTCCCCTTTGCGTAGCTTGAGTGTGGTACCAATCCTCTCATTTTACTCTGTGCAAGAAAGCAAATTTCCCAAAAATGGCGAACTATTCCTTTAAATACTGCCATAAATGATTTTAAATGTCCTGATACAACACTTCAACCGCAGAAGGAAATTGATACTACTGTAAGGTCTAAAATTAAGAATGAACTATTAATACAGTTAGATGTCTACAATATATCCCCCCCACTATTATTTATAGAACACAAAGGTCCTCTGCTTATTCTTACCTCCTCATCTGGATCCTTGAACTCACCATCAGGAAGGAACTGGAAGGTGCTGATGGTGAAGCGGCGGGTCTGAGCCTGAGGAGAGGGCGGCTGAGGATCAAACAGCACAGCCTGCTGCAAGGCTGGGTCCAAGGGGTTGGGACATCTAGGGAGTAACATTGAATTAGTCAGCCAATTAGACAACAGAACAATATGCATCAAAAATATACTTCCTTTCATTTCCCCCGTCATCTCTTCTCAGTGAAAAACACTTTCAAAATGTGATATTTATGTGCCTTGAATCTGTTTCGACGTACCCGTTGTAAAGCAGCAGCCACACGGCGTTTCCAGAGCGGGGGTAGGCCACACAGAAGTGCACCAGTAGCACCAAACTGGGATCTGGGTTGTTGAGCAGCCGCACTTCCAGGTAGAGGGGTTTCCCCAGCAGCATCTGCAGGGGCTGGTGATACTGAGGATGGTAGCTGCTGTACTGGGCGTCTGGAATGAGAGGAGGTGTGTTGGAATACAAGGTACGAGGTTATTTCTTGAACATTTCACCCACTCAAAGCTTGGTAGGAGTTCTCCTATAACTGGTCAGGATACATTTAAAGCATTCACACCGTGCTGAAATACTGGATACAACTAGATTATCATCATCTCGGCTGGCATAAACTTGCACCCCGAGTCACAACAGTGAAGTTTTTAGTATTGAAATGAAGACCATCTACCTTTGGCAATCCTGAGCTGGACTCCAAACATCCCCTGGGTCTGAACTGCAGGTCCCAGAGTGGGAGTTTTAACCATGTAACTCACACTCCGAACAGTGTTTGGCAGATACCTGCACTCCACCAACAACCTGAGAATGAGAGAGGAAACATGGTGATGGAAATCTATACAGTATGCTTGTGTTTTTATTTACTTACTTGCATTTTTGCCCTTATTTGACACTTCAATGTGAAAATGGACAAGAAATGCAGGGGGAGAGAGAGGGGGAATGACTTGCAATGAAGGTCCCCCCAACTGTTTGCTAACATTTCAACTTAAAAAGGTGATGTGTGAATATGTAAACAGCTCGTCCACTTCAAGGTTTAACTAACCTTACTATAGATCTTAACTAACTTAATAGATACATCATCCATCCATCCATTATCTATACTGCTTATCCTCCAAGGGTCGCGGGGGGGGGGCTGGAACCTATCCCAGCTGACATTGGAGAGAAAAACAGGAGAACATGCAAACTCCACACAGAAAGGCCCCAGCCGACCAGTGGGGTCGAACCGAGAACCCCTAATAGATACATAGTGTTTGGTCAAAATAAAACCCTTGACCCTCTCTGAACAGGCAACTTTTAGTCCGATAATAAAAAGCAACATGCTCTGACCTGACAGGAGAATCCCTCGTTATGGTGCCGTAGTTGAGGCTGATTGCCTGAACTTTGTTGATAACCTCCACCATGTAGATCATGGTTTTTCCCACCATCTGTCAGGACAGAATTGGACATGCCATTTAACATATGGACACTAGTAAATATACTAATTGGTCTAGGAACGGGTTGTCTTTGTGTTTTTTTTGACAATAATAAAAATATAGAATATCACCACAAGTCCTTTAAATTAACGCTCACTTAACTGAAACTGACAGTTCAAACACACAGTTCTTAACTTTCCAGTATTTTGGGAAATGTTTTCATTCATTACAGCTTACCACTCTGCGTGTCCCACAGCCATCCATTGGGATCTTGAACACAGCGTAGTCAGAAGTCACTCTCTGAGGTTTGCAGGTGGAGTTACCGGCAGTGACAAGCAAGGCAGGGGAAAGAGGGGGCTTCGTGAGGGAGGCAGGCACGAAGAAGACAAAGTGCCGGTCAATACTGCACTCTGGAGGAGGACACACACCCAATACACATGCAGTTATGTAAAGGTCAAATGAACAAAAAGGTCAGATCTCAGGAGGCAATTGATAATGAGACCCAAGGTATCAAGGTACCCTTTTCACATTCTGTGTCACTGCCAGCTTGAATCATTCTATGCTGGCCCAAACATCCAGCAGCTGCAGCGCTACATTTCCGTACCCAAAACAACTTAACTCTACTCAGCTAAGCGGCGTGAAAATGCCAGTGGGGGACAAAAACTGCAGCTCACCATCCATGGGGTAGTAGCAGGCAGGGGGCTGCTTGCTGAAGCAGCAGCCCATGGAGAGGCACTGTGGCTGGGATACAGAGCCGGGTCCGCAGGGGAGACGCTGTTCACTGGGGTGGTTGCACTCTGAGGGACAGCACGACAAATGTCAGCTGCACTGTTAAAATAACTGAATGGCCTGGAGAAAACACCCTTTGGTAAATTGAATAGCCTTTCAGAGGTGTAAACATAAAATCTATCTACCTTGTCCAGACACTGGGATGACAACTGGACAGGAAAACTGAGTCTCCTGTCTCCCATTTACTGTCATGTAGACAACAGTGATGATGTACATTTTACCCTTTTAGAGAAAAATGTTTATACAAGAGTTAATGGGTACAGCAAATGGTCAATTATACAAAAGGTCATGTGCTCGGTGTGAAATCCGAGTCAATACTTGCCTGCACACTCATGAGGCAGTGTGAGTGTAACTGGAGACTCAAACGGATTTTGCCATCTTTGCCTTTTCTTACAGAATACCCACAGTGCTTTGGGGGATCCTGGAGGTTTATCTGTTTTCCTCTGATGTCTGAGAAAGTACAATGTGGAACCGATGAGTAATTTTTGTGTAGACTTTAAAAATGTCACAATTATAGCTCGCAGCATGGCAAGGCACAGAGTTTAGGCGTTGCCCAGTCAAAACAAAAAACAAGCCTACCTTTTCCCCCCACCCCCATTCAACTGTACACTAGAGCAGCCGACCGGAAACATGTTTAAATTCAACTCGTGCAGAGCTGATGGCAACCATATGCACCTGGAACATATACACTAACATACACAAGCGCACACACACCTTTAACAACAATTCCAGAGATAGGACCAGAGGGGAGCTCCACAGTCATCTGTTGGGAGGAGCAGAAGACTTCAGGCTTTGGGACAACAGACGGGCTGATCCTACCCTTGGTGGTGCTGGGTGGGGTAGGAAACACTGATGGGGTCGCTGGTGCAGGAGTTTCAGGGGCAGTTGGATACGGGCAATGCAGGTCCAAAGTCCTATACTGCGCCACGGAAAGGTCCCAAAACCTCAGAGGTAAGGAAATGGTCGTAGGAGTCTAAAGAGAGCGAGAGATCAATAAAGTCAGTGTGAACCACCACGCATGATTTCAAGCTTCTATATTTAAAAATAGTCTGCAAGTTGAGCACTCACAAAAAATAAACTGAATTATTACCAGTTGGGTTGCACAGAACAAAAAAAAACCCTCCACCCAGTACAGATGCATGCAGAGCAAATGCTGCCTTCAGTCCATACGGGATTAATCGTAAAAATGAGCTGCTGACTGGCAAAAACTGCTCGTCTGTGTTCACTATACACGCAGGACTGGTGTCATAAATCCCTGTAGTGACAAAAAGTGGTACAAACCACCAGCGTCAGCAATCCAAGATAATTTTGTACTTTATGGTGTCACTGTATTGGACTGCATTAAGGCATTTTTTGTATATTGTCCACCCATACATACAGTACACAAAGAGTTCAAGTGAAGGACAGTGTGCAGGATTATCTTTTCTTTCCAAGTCAAGAGTTTTTTTATCCTGTGCACCTGTCACTAAGACTTTATGGTGTCCAAGAACTTCTTTGAAACTGTGAGCACTGTGAGAACACTTATGTTACTGTATGTCCTGATCTAAAAAGGCTTCAACGATGCCATTTCATGGGGGATTTAAATTTAAAGATAAAAAGATTTTTTTTTAAATGAGTGTTCCAACAAGTTCATCCTGTCATCAGATAACTAAACTACATCAAAGAAACACAATCTTCTAATTTCTTTAAAAACAGGGATTAAAGTAAAGCAATTATATGAAGACGACACATTTGCAGGCAGTGACGAAGCATTATGGAGGATCTCACCTCTGGCTGGCTGTGGCAGGCAGGCAGAGGAGAGTGAAAGATTACCCCCAAGTCCTCAGCCATCTGTAGGATGTACCCACACAGTGGAGACACACCAGAGAGGAACAGCCATGTCTTCATTTGGTCTGATGTTAGAAACAATGACTTAGATATTTTATATCTTTTACAAAATGAATATATTTTCATTTTAGAAGTAACAGCTGATCTAGGAACACTGATGGGGTGTCTGAGCAAGGTACTAAATTGTGGATACCAGTATGTGTGCTCATCTGGGACCAGCAATAATATATAGTACAGAGATAAACGCACTTTTACTCCAAGAGTAACACAGCAACGCTAAATGCTAACGTCAGCATGCTAACACGCTCAGAGTGACAGCACCAACATGTTGATGTCAAGCAGGTTTAATGTTTAACATGTTAACCATTTTGGTTTAGCATGTTAGCATGCTAATGAGCACAAAACACCAAGTACTGCCGAGACTGATGGGAATGTTATGAGTTTTGGATAAATTGAAATGTTGTCTTGACTGTGGCATTAGATGAAAAGTCAGGGGATCACCAAAGTTATTACAATTCATCCTGAAGGGAACATGAATGTGTGTACCAAGTTTCATGGCAATCCATTCAACAGGTATGTGATATTCATTTTAAAAACTAAAATTTCAACCTCATGGTGGCACTAGAGGAGAAGTCCGGGGGATCACCAAAGTCATTAGGATAAATGGCCAGGAAACCGTGAATGTCTGTACCATATTTTGTGCCAATCCATCAAGTAGACGTTGAGATATTTCACTTTAAGTGAAAACTTTGATCTGCTGGTGGGGCCAGAATAAACATCAGGGCAACACTACAGTCATTAGGATTCATTGTCTAGGG
Organism: Maccullochella peelii; assembly: GCA_002120245.1. NCBI lineage: Eukaryota > Metazoa > Chordata > Actinopteri > Centrarchiformes > Percichthyidae > Maccullochella > Maccullochella peelii. The sequence goes on from LKNJ01000916.1 coordinate 6,558, forward strand.
ACCAGGAATGTCTGTACAAAATTTCATCAAAATCCATCAAATAGTTGTTAAAATATTTTAACAACAACAACAACAACATATTTCAGTCTGGACCAAAGTGGTGGACCGACTGCTGGAGTGACAGACTGACATCTAGAGCAATGCCACTAGTAAGGCTAAAATTTACATGGGGCCTTGAGATTTTTTTTGTTCAAGATGGATATTAGGTTAAAAAAAAAAAAAAGAGCATATTTCCACTAGCCCTCTTTGCTTTTCACCAACACAAAACACTTATGTTTACACAAACACTGACCTCTGACCTGGACGGAGTCTGGGTGAGCAAAAGGCAGGAAGACAACCATCCTCCCCATCAGACACTGGAGATGGGGGAACTGTGGAGTGGGCCAAGTTGGGGTAAATGCTAGAATGGTAGAACTTGTGGTGGTGGTGGTGGTGGTGGTAGTAAAAGGCTTTTTGGTGGTGACTGGTGGTTGAGTCTTTGGATACTGGGGCACAGGGGAGTAAGGTGGACGATAGTGTGGCGGGTAGAGAGGATGGTAATAGTGATAATAGGGATAAGAGTAGTAGCCACAAATGCTGTGAGTGTAAGGGGAGCAGATGGCTTGGAGAGCTGCTGGTTCCTGAGGTTCCTGAGGAATAGTTTGAGGTTTCTCTTTGGCAGGCGGCAGAGGCGTGGGCAGTGGGAAGTAAATGGGATTTTGGGGGTAAAACTGGCCAAAGGGATTGCTGGGTGTGTCCGGTTGTTTGGAAACCATCATCCTGGTGGTAGTTGAGGTAGTAGGACGTAGGGGAGAGGAAGGTGGAGTGATAGGATGTGAAGTGGAAGCAGGCTGCACCTCAAGACCAAGATTTGGGTGTAAAAGGTATGCATAATGATAGTAAGAGCTATAAGAAGTGGGGGGATTAAATGGGTAATGTGGACTCACAGGTTGTTTTGGTGGAGAGGGAGGAAATGGTGGGCTGGGAGAGAGAGCAGCAGGTGCTTGGGGCACTGGTGCTGCAGTGGGTGCAGGATAGTAAGGTATCTGAAGATAATACTGAGGGTAATAAGTACTTGCTGGAGGTTTGGGTGGCTGGGTAGCTGGAGGAACAGTAGTTTTTTTAGCTGCAGGGGTTGGAGATGGTGCATAGGGGTAATACAAACCAGATGGATTTTGAGAAGGGCCAACAGGTAATTTGGAAACTTGATGGGGAGAACTACCCTGCACTGGGCTTAGATTTGGGGAGGATGGAGCTTGTACCACTACAAGAGGCTGGTAAGGAGGGGAAGGGTATTTTGGGTGCACTTCAGGAGAGTAGGGCAGCCTGCCAGGCCCTGTGGGGTGAAGGGACTGCTGCTGCTGGGGCCCAGGAGGAGTTCCAGGAGTGGGTTGAGGGAGACGGGCAGGTTGTGGGTGAGGAGGGTAGACCTGGGGAAGCTGGGGGTACTGGAATTCAGGATAGGGGTAGTGGGGGTAGTCAGAAAGCTGAGCAATCTGCTCCTGAGTTGGAGGAGGAGTGGAGGTGGGTGCAGGGCTTACAGGATCCAGGATATAGGGAAACTGAGGGTCACCAGGAGCCGGAGGAGGAGAGGAGGGAGGAGAGGGGACGTAGGGAGACTGAGGATTGACCGGACAGGTGAGGATGTATTCCTGATCATCTAATGTAAGATGGAGATGATGACCATCCTGAAAAAAAGCATCACATTAAAATATTATTTGTGCAAGCCAGCAGCTCGCCACAATAATCATTCAAGTTAAATAACTTACTCTACTAGTGATACACAGCGCACTGTAGGAGATGAAGAAAGTGAGCTCCTCAGGATGGGAGTGGCCACGGTACGCACACTCTTCAGATACAAATGGACCCCAACCTCCATTAACTGTAAAGCAGATTACACGTGTTTGTAGTCCGTCTCATTCAGTCAAAGGTTCAGATTCAGGGCTGTAGCTACCAGGGAGGTGTTTTTTTTTTCCTGGGAATTATGATAACCTCAGTTTACATTCTACACTTAAACATTTTTAGACTGGTATATTTAAAATCTGACTACTTTTAGGCAAACAAAATAATCAAATAAAGGACTGGTATATCTCCATCTGAATTTTATTCCTGGCAGTGTGGGGAGGGTGTTGAAACAGCATGTAGACCTTCATGATGGGAGGAATAAAAAACAAAAAAACAAAAACAAACTAACTCTTACCAGTTCATAATTTCCTTGGAGGTGTCGTGGAAATAACTGTCTAATAGTACTAATTACAGGGAAAGGGTTTAGAGTCAGCTAAATGTGTTTTTGAAAGAACTGCTCCATGTAAATCAGACTTGCAGACAATATAATTTAACCACTAACTGAATAAAAAATGTCTAATATTTATGCACGTTATACATTATTTGAATATGTTTTATTTAAGTTTAACATGTGTATCCTGATATTCCCCTGGAAATTAACCAATTATAAACTCAACACAATTAACTCTCTGCACTACCCTGTAATTAGTACCATTATACAGTTCTTTCCAGGACATCACTTGGGAAACGATGGACCTGTAAAATAAATCCTTAATCCTCCAAAAAAAGCCAACATACTTATGACTCCCAGCATCGCTATATCCTGCTCCTGCCCATGTATCTGCACTGCCATGCCGTAGGGGGAGCAGAAGACTGAGGGGGCAGAGTTGAAGGAGGGGGGGGCAGGAGTGGACATCTGCACCGGGCAGGAGAGCTTCAGTGGGATGTCCCACCACAACAGGGGTAGCACATAACTGCCATTCTGACAGAAAGAAAAACAAGGGGGTGATGAACACAGGACGCAGGAATAACTACTGGTGGGAATATAACGCAGGCGCTGCTGGTACCTCCTGTGTAATGTAACATGCATCATAAGGCACCATCATCTCGAGGTCACTCCATGACGTCCTCACCGAGTAGCCACAGTATGGAGGTAACTGGAACAGGGAGATGGGAGAAGCTCCTTCTGCAAAGAATAAGTCATTTTAGTGCTGAAACAACTGGATGATTAATCGGTTAGTCGATCCACAGAAAGTTAATTGTGATAATAGATTAATGGTTTAAGCATTTATCAAGCTTTAAATACCAAATCTCTTTGTATAATAATCTTTGTTTTAGATCACTGTATTTTGAATATCTTTGAGTGGTAGACTGTTGGTTGCACAAAACTAGCACTATGAGGACTTCTGCCATATTTTATGACATTTGACGTATTTTACAGCATAAACAAATAAATTGAGAAAAAAGAAATTCATGCAAAATATGCATTACATTCACTCTCCTCGCTATCTATATACACACACCTATCTATCTATCTTACCTCTATCCACTAACAGGTGTGTGAATCCTTCTCCAGAGGCAGTGAAGGTCATGACATCATCATCACACTGCACCAAAGGACTCATATCCAACCACTCAGAGAAATGTGGACTGGAGTAAAATGATGGGCCCAAAACCTTCCCCTGGACTCCATCAAAACCTAAGGAATATAAAACAGGATGTAAATATAGAAGGCATTGGGTTGGTTTACCCTCTAACTTACTGCTCCATGTCAAAGCACCCCTCCATCTCCTACAAGAGTACTCTACCGACTCACAATGGACCGTTTTTAAAACGTATCAAAAGTTGATGTAGCACAACCACGCACTTTTTCCTAATTGGCGCCTACATTACCCACAATGTAACTGACCGCCGACAGTCTGAGACACTGGAGTTATTCTGCGAGTAGCGGCTAATGCAGCCTCAACTAGAGATGAGGTGCGGGCTACAGAGGTCCGGAAAGCTCACTTCTTCCTAAATCCACACACCTAGATTTATTTTCATGTTCAAACTTGTAGTCTTCAGCCACAACCAACGCTGACTCAAGTGACATCACTTGAGGTAATTGATCAGACTTCACACAGCTCCCTCTGGAGACACAAAACTCTTTATACAACTTTTAGTATTAATGTCACTCCGCAACACCTGTAAACAGACTTTGATGTGTAAAGTTCCCCTTAAAAAGTAACTAACCTGTAAAATCTGCTTGAAATCCATCTCCAGAGTCTGAAGCCGAGAACACTGGCTGCCTGCTGATATTACCAATAGTCCAAGACAAATTGTTAATGTCATTTTCATCAAGTTTCGGTACACTGATATATGGCAGTGGCTCTCCGGGAAAGGCAGCAGATTCAAGCCGAAGCTCCGTGAGATCCGACTGGGTGGATTTGCTCAGATTTGGGTCCTGGATCACCTGTTCAACCAAGTGCCGCTTTCCCTGCTGGGCGTCGTTGCCTTGTTTAATCCTCTCCAACCTGGTTGACTCCTGAACTTGGTTAGTAGTTAAATCGTCCTCCTGCTGTCCTAAACTTACCGAGTGACAACGTTGAAACGTGTAAAAATAAACGGTTACCATAAATAAAAACAAAGTTATTTCTCTTCTCTGTTTGCAAGACATCGCAGGGTTATTGCTTGTTTGCTCACATGCGCACACAGCTGTCACCTGAACATGAGGGCGATCAATTAGGAGTAATCAAGAACGGACCAATTAAAAAACAGACTGTAAGGCTGAAAAAGAAATGTAATAAACTTAGTCCAGATACTTTAGTAAACCTTTTGGTTAGTCTTTTGATTATCATAGTGACACTGTACTCCGTTTTCATGTTTAATTATTTCAGTGTAAGCATGTTAACTCTTTTGCAGTCATCTGTTTGTGTCAATATATGTCAATATATTAGTACATCTCTGGACCATACATGTTCTGTAGGATTGTACTGCTGATGGTCTCATGAACATATTGTATCAAATCTGATTGCCATGAATCCCAATAAGCAAACACACAAACAATATTTTACTGAAAATCAGCAGACAATAGGCTACTAAATCTGCCCTCTTTCATTCATAGACAATCTCAGTTTGGTATTTTCCAAGTTGGTGAGAAGAGGTAAGAAGTCTCCTGATCCTCGACATCTTGTGGGGTGAGCAGTTTTGTGCAAAGAGGAGGTGGATGCTTTGATATAAAGTTTTGTTCTACTCCTGGTTCCCAACCTTTTAGCTTGTGACCTTTTTAAATTAAGCACGTCACCAGTCCACCTTTTAAGACTTGTGACCATTTCAACCAAAGAGTGAATCATTTATAAATAGATTGTTAAATAAAATAAAATGATTGAGTAATTCACACGAAAAAAAAAAAAGATTAGAGGAAAGTCTGAAAAAATAAGCATACATTTGTGTAAGAAAACATCATGTTAAACATCTTGCTACCACTCAGATTTATCCCCCCCGAGTTGGGAACCACTGTCATACATTATGGTTTGGATGAAGAAGAAACTGGTTAAAAGTGGCAGTTTAGACACATTATACATTTTGTACATGAGGTAGAGGAATGAAAGGTGAAGGGATAGCCTTGCAGGTGTGAGTCATGAGGTGTTGGGCAAATGTGACCGTGGTGGAGTTTCTTAGCTATTGTGTCGCTGCAGATTTGCAATAGGCTGCATCAGGATGGACCGGCTGTAAGCCTGAGTGATCAGAGGCAACGAGAGCCTCTGGAATTCATTTGAAAAGCTCAGACTTTTGGAACATCAACCCTGCAGTGACGGCTGTGGTAAACAATTGGATATTATGAGAATGTGCAGTGATGGTTCAAAGGGAATCGGGCAGAGTTGGGAGCTGGGGAGGACAAAGGGATTAGTTGGGGAAAGATGTGAGCTGTGTAACAACTCCAGCACATTGTTGCTGCATGTGGCCTCTGCTGTTTTTGTTTTTTGGGTGAAGAGAAACAAGACTATAAGAGTCTACAGCCTTGCTAGCGGCTCTGTGAAGCTAACATGCTGATGCTAAGCAGGTAAAATGTTTACCATGTGCACCATCTTAGTGTAGCTAGGAAAAGTCAGGGGATCACCAAAGTCATTAGGATAAATCATCGGGGAACCATGAATGTCTGTACTAAATTACATGGCAATCAAGTAGTTGTAGATATTTTAGTCTCAACCAAAGTGGTGGACAGACTGACATTGCCATCCCTAGAGCCATGCTGCTAGCATGGCTAAAACCTGAATTTACTGTAAGCCTCTTTAGGAAAGATGTGAAAATGTGGATTTGTGTCTGACAGCTTGTGTTTGTTGGTTTGGTGGTAGGATGTCTCCACTTTACAGCCTGTTGAGATATCTAGGTGGCTAAGGAATTGAATATAAATTTTGTAAACAAAGCAGAAAAAACACGACAGTCAAATTTGGAAATAAGATATACTGTCAGCATTTATTCCTGAAAGATTTCACTCTTTTAAATCAGGTCTTTTCAGCTGTAGCTACTTCTGAAATAATGTCTTTCTTTCCAGTGGACACCCACTGCACAATGGATGTTAGATTGTACTTTCTGTAGAGGCACCACATGTTGTGATGGGAATAGAAAAACCCCAGTGACTCAGGAGTGACGTACGAGGGCAACCAGCACGGCTAAGCACCCACTCACCGTTCACTGTGAGGAAACCATCAGGGGTTAGATATAATGGTTTCAATCTTGATTTGAGAAAATACTTCCCCTGGTCCATTCCTACACCCTTTCACAATAACACAGCTCTCAAATGATTTTCATTTCAGCAGTACTATAATAAAAACTTACACTAATGGCTCTATCAGTGTGCAGTCATTGCAACACAGAACGTGTGAGAAATGTATATCTGATCCACAGTTACTATATTTTAACAAAACCTAGTTTTACAAACCAAATAGTTAATCGGTTAATTGATACAATAAGCTGCAGATTAATCCATAATATATTATATTGTCATAGTATATTTTGCTGATTATAGTTTTTACTTAAGTAACATTTTGAATGCAGGATTTAACTTGTAATGGAATAATTTTACAGTGTGGTATTAGTACTTTTACTTAAGTAAAGGATCTGAATACATCTTCCACCATTGCTTGTTACCTGATCCAAACAAAGATGGTAGCTGGAATTACATTTCTCCTTGCTCAATATGTATATATTGAGGTTTTGTCCCAATATTATATATTTTCATATAAAATAATGTGTTAATATTTTGCTTGTGTTTTACAAAAAGAGCAAAGAGATATGTTCTGGCTATGTGGATTAGGAAACTTGAGGAAAAGGTTTAGAAGAGTTGGGTTTTTCAAAGATTGCCTTAAGTCTGTTAATAGCATAATCTCTAACGATTGTTTTATCCAATGATGATGCTATACAAAAAGTCCATGTGGTCTTCACTGAGAGACCACGGCCTGAGGGGAGATAAGACAGAGGCAGAGATGAGCTGAGGCCTGTTAGAAGAAAAAAAAAGACCTTATACATAAATGCTCTTTTACTCTTTTTATATACTTCTTCTTTGTAGAAATAAGAAGACCCAAACTAGTTGAGTTTTCTCTCACCTGAGACAGGTGATAAAAGGCTTTACTAGATGTGCACTGTCTGCCAAGTAATCCCCTAATAACATGGTATCATTTTACTGCAGCCAATAATAATACTTATCTGACAGTATCTATTTAAAATATGACAGTTTGTGGTTAAAATGTGATAGTGTGTCTTTATCTGAAGAGTCGAGTATGTTAATGTACTCCTTCCTGCTTCTGGTGGCACCCTTTGATAATATAAGTGTATTTTCTTGCTCACTCCTACCCTTCTGTTTTCCCATTTAACAGAGGCCGGCGTGCAGAGGAAAAACTAAATGTCTTATAGTCAACTTGTGAGTTTATAAATGTCATAAAAAGGTTCCTACGTGTTTTATATGAATTACATTTCCAGTGGAAGCTCAGGCCACTGCATGCGTTACTAAACCACATGGAAATACCCAGGATTTGAATGTCACATATATTTTTGGTGTTGTGCCACTCAAAGTGTTGTAAATCTACACAATGCATCTCTATAGTCACATTTTCATACACGCAAAAAGATAAAATAATAATGTATTACAGAATTGGATAATTAAGAGCTCATGTAAGGACACAGTGAATGGATCTATCTACACTGGTTTATATGTACATGAGAGGAATGACAACAAAGACAAGTTTGAACATTTTATGACACAGCAGATTTGTAAAACTTTATTTATTTTATGTTGTACAGTAGCTCAACATGGCTTTGGTTTTAACAGGGCCTCCTGTTAAAATTAGAGTGTGTCCGGTGAAACTGGTAAACACACATCTTTCTCTCAGTTTCTGATTAAAATGGCAGATGGAGAATGGAGATTTACTGACAGGCGCTCTGAATAATCTGTTAATAATAAGGCTTTTTATTGATTTACATTGATTTTAATTTCACTCTTGTGCACCAGTCAAAACTGCATCTACATGAGCCAATATTTAGTTTCACTTTTGACTTGCTTGAAAACATGTTGCCATCAGAGTGTAAGTGCTGTTGGAAAGATGAAGATGTCCCTGGGGCTCAGAGTGAACTGCTGTCTAGAGCACTTCTTAATGTCCCATCTTTGGAGAAGTCGTTTTATGTGCATAATGAACCGGAAAGTGTGTCTAAAAGTGTGTCTTGCACTGCACTGTGAGGCATGTTTATGTATGTCCAAAATTATGTTTGGTATTCAGAAGAAAACACAGTGCAGCAATAGCTGTTGTGGCCAGTTTGTTATGAAGATGGGACAGCCAGGTGAGAAACTGAACTAAAAGAAATCAGTTTGTCACAGTAGGTAATGTATTTCTGGAATAAAAAGAGAGCAGAAACAGTAATACGGCTAAGGGTTTTAAAAAGTCACGTGACAATAAATGATTTTAAAACTTGACTCCTCTTTACGCACCGTTTGGAGTTGAAGGGGGCAACCTGAAGCCTTTTGGTTCGTCTGAACGTTTCATTGAGGGGTAAAAAAATTAAACTTTATGGGTGGGGCTTGGAGAGAGGCAATGGAGAGGGAAAACAGGGTGGTGTGTGTGTGCTGTGAATTCAAAACTGGTTGGGTGGGTCTACAGTGTTTCACATTCTCAAATAACTCCCGGGCCGTGCATTAAAGCACTTTCAGGTAACGTTTATCCACGTTGTTTACATTTTGTAAAGTTATGTGTTATGCACCATATGCTGTGGGACGAATGATTTGTGTGTGTTTTTGTTGTGTAGAGTGCAGAAAAGTGAACTTAAGCGTTTAACAGATTTTCACCAGCGCTGTGAAGAATTATACGGATGTGACTGAGCGCAAAAAAAAAAACAGTATTAAAGGACGCGCGACTCCAAACTGTGTAGCCTAGAACATAGAGCTGAACAGTCAACAGTGTTCATATTTGGTTGTAGAAGTTAGAGGTGTGTTTATCGGTATTTTCTGTCGTGGTATTCTCGCGCTCTTTTCAAAGTTACTATAGTACAGGGCCTGTGTGTGTAACGGAGCAGCACCCATTTGGGAATGCCCAAACAACGTCTAAACAAATGCGCCTTTCTTGTCGACGGAAACAGTCTAAAGCCGTGAAAAAGAGTCGTTAAGCAAACGGATCAGTATTTCTGGGCGCTACAAATGGAGGCAAATTCATTTGAGCTGTCAAATTATAGAAAATACGTTTTGGTTTGTTTTGTTTTTTTGTGGAAAGTTTTAAGATGTGAAACCATTAGTTATCTGAGCAGAGAGGCGAATTTATGGGGAAGCTGCAGTGTGTATGACAGCAGATGTGTGTGATTCAAAAATGTGTCTGTCTGTGAGACTGGGGCGAGTTAGGACTTAAATGCAACGGCTCTCCTCTCCTCTGTCCGTATTTTTTATTTGGGACAGCTGTGTGAGTGTGAATTGATGCTTCCTCATGTACAAGCCTGTGTTACATAAAGTCCGTGCGTAGAAAATAAATAATGGCGTGCATCCTTCCGCCTGTTCCCCTGTTATTAGTTATCAGAAGGCCACGATGTTGATGCTGGCTGGAATCGTTGTTCTGCACATTACCACCGTCATCCTGCTTCTGGTGGCCACCATTGATAATGTAAGTGGATATTGTTATCTTTTGTTTCCTCATTTAACACATCCCTGCGCTCAGGGGAAGAACAAAAAGGTTTTATATGAATTCGTAATTGCCACCCAAAGGCAGAGAGCAAATACAAACACCTAAAGCAATATGTGTTTCTCTATGGAAGCTCAGGCCAGCACGTGTGTCATTAAACCACATGGAAATACCCAGCAGTTAAATGTCAAAAGATATGTTTTTGGTATTTTGCCACCCACAGTGTTGCAGATCTACATCCCTGCAAACATTTATTCACACAGTAAATCTGTAAAAATAAACATTTCTTTACATGTGATGCAACCACTGTATAGATGTTCTTGAATCTTGTATTTATTCTTATCTCCCTCTGTGTCTTCAGGCCTGGTGGATCACTAATACAGTGTCAGCTGACTTGTGGGGCAGGTGGGAGTTAGCGAACACAGTCTGGCATTACACCAACCTGAAAAACTACCCAGAGGGTAAACTCCATGGATGTTTTAATGAATGGGATGGGCGAACTCAGAGCTGTTAACTTTTGTCACAATAGAGTTCATTATGTTGACTTGATCTGACTGGAGATTCCAGATGATGATCCAGAAGATGTAGAAACAGACAGGATCTGGATCAGGGGATTGTAACTGGTCAGAAATGGACATTAATGACCAGCAATCAGAGATCATATGCTATTAAAACTGTTGGTACAATTCTACAATATGTTCATAAGTTCATCAGTAATAATTTTATGAATGTTAATAGTATTAATCAAGCAGCTATAATGCAGATGTAGCGCTTCAAGGTGAACATTGCCTGTTATCTGTGTTGTTGTCAACCCCTCACTGACTGTGTGTCTGTTTTGTCGTCCTGCTGCTGCAGAATTTCTCCAGACAGTTCAGGCCACCTCAGTGCTGGCCTGTGTTTTTTCCATCCTGGCCTTGTTTGTGTTTGTGGCTCAGCTGTTCACCCTGCCCAAAGGCCAGAGGTTCACCTTCACTGGCATTTTACAGCTAATTGCCTGTAAGTAACCTGGAGTCAAACGAAATACTGATTTATTTACTTGCTTTTTATAGCTGAGATTTGTACATTTCTATGGAGGATGTGTGCTAAATGCTTGACTGTACACGACAACAATGGAATGACACCTCACTGTTTTTAGAGTTGTATTTCTGTGTTATTTTCTCTCAGAGGAGGTGAGGAAGAGCAGAGCAAACGATTAAGTTGAGGTGTGTCCTAACAGTGTTGACAGCATGTCTGTTTGCATCCCTTACATGACATTTGACACAAAATCTATGGAAGCAGAGCTCAGCAGCAGCATGTGCAGTGTTTCTGCACGATGGTGTCAAAACAAACATGGATGCAGAAGGTGTCGTCCAGGTTAAAGAGTCTGCAGGTTTTCAGCTGATCTGATCTTTTAATCTGCAGAATCTCAGGCCTCACTGACACATGATTGAAAGTCACTGCAGTAGAGCGATGACTGTCATGTCTTTAGATTAATCTTATGTGACTGTGAATCTTGGCTCGTGTCAAAAACGGATGATTGAACATTCTCAAACTTCAGCCTGTCTGAGATTGACTGAAACCAAAATCATATATCTTGAGGTGAGAGGCTGTTTGTACAACACGGGGTGCATTAGTGATTCAAAAATCTGTGAAGATATTTGTCTGGAGGTTTTTTTGTTTTGTTTTTTGTAAACGTGCTAACAAGGGCTGCAACTAACAATTAGAGCCCAAGGTGACGTGCTTAAATTGCTAATTTTGTCCAACTATCAATCAAAAACCCAAAAGGTATTCAGTTTATCACAGAAGGCAAAGACAAACAGCAAATATTCACATTTCAAAGGCTGTGACAAGGGAGTTTGTCCTTAAAAATGACTTAAAATATCACTATCAAAATTGTTGCAGATTATTTTTCAACTAATCAATTAAATCGACCACACACTTCAGCTCTGGTGCTAGTTATTGGTCGGCAACATGGGCAGAATATTGTGATAATAATCAAAGTCTTAAATCTGTCATTAAGTTACAATTTTCACCAGAGTATTCAAACGCGAATGTTGAAGTTAAGTCACATTCATACCACTGAATTAGGTGTTTTATTAGTACATAATCCTATATTTTAATAAATGACTTATTCATGTAGACAGATCTGTGAACTACAATATTTCTGTCACAATACAATTAAATAAAGAGGGTCAATTATGGATCATGTTTGGCACAGCCACTACTGCATTAAAAAAAAGAAAGTACAGAGTGCTTTACTTTTCAAAGTAATGGGATTTTAACATGTATGTCATGAGTTTATATAACTGGAAAATTAGCAAAGTGAAACTGTCATGTTTCTCATTTCATTGTGATTGCAGTGGATCCGTCTGCTACACTGTCCTTGTTCATGACTCTTATTTTATAATAGGAAAAATAATTATTTTAATTGCCTTGTCTGGGTGTATGTGACAATATTCCCCTTTTTCTCTCCTGCAGGCCTGTGTATAATGATAGCAGCGTCAGTCTACACGGCTGAGCTTCACACCAGCGATACAGAGGGAGGGTACGGACACTCCTATGTCCTGGCCTGGATCTCTTTTGTCCTATCTTTCATCTTAGCGATCATCTACCTCATCCTGCGGAAGAAAAGCGAGTGAGAGGACGAGGAATGAGGGTAGGCCTGGGATCATATTCCCAGTTTGAATTGGGGAAATTAAAGAATAGGATATGTTTCAAAATTTGGAGAAAAAAACGAAACTTGTTGATCTACATCTGCAGCTAGAAAAATGGGCGAATAATGTTCAATTGCTAACAAGAGCCATTTGTTTATATTTTGAATATTATAAATTGAAATGGAACCCATGAGTACATTACATGAAGGGTTGAACTTGACTATTTTTCTTCAAATATTTCTATTTGGTTAAAGAGAGAAAAGGGTAGGGTAATATTTCATTCATGAGTAGGGCAGTATGGGCTACAGTAAGATGGTTGTGAGCAGGCGGGTGCAACCCGTGCTTATTTCATATCAGTATTACCATAAAATAAGTAATAAATCATTTCCATTGTCTTGTAAAGGAATATTTTGAGAACATTTTGAGAAATATACTTATTCGCGTTCTTGCAGAGAGATGAGAAAATCGATACCACTCACTGTACGTTAAGTATGAAGCTACCACCAGCAGACAGTTAGCTTAGCTTAGAATAAAGAGTGGAAACGGGGAAACAGCTAGCCTGGCTCTGTCCAAAAGCCACTCACCAGCTCACTAATTAACACATTTTACTTAGTTTGTTAAACTGCACAAAACCCAAAGTGTAAAAATGGACTATTTGTTGTCTGAGTGTTTGTACGGTTTAAACAAACAAGAAATTATTGAGCTTTAGAGGTGCTGATTGGTGGATTTTTTTTTTTTTACCTTTTTGACAGAGCCAGGCTAGCGGTTTCCCCTTATTTCCAGTCTTTATGCTAAGCTATCTAACTCTTGGCAAGAAAGAAATTGAAGAAGAAATCCTTGACCATGTGGGAGGAGAAAATTGTGAGCAAAAGCCCTTTTAGATGTCGTAGTTGAAAGTACTTATCCTGTATAATCACGTTGTGAGGCTGACACAGTTACTACTGCAGCTTTCCAGAGTTGAAAAGTGAAAAAATACTGTCTGAAGGTACAGCATGTTGGCAAAACTACAACATTCTTGTTGCAGTACTTAAACAATCAGGAAATACAAGCCTTAATTTACAGTACAAGTAGTTTTAATCATGTATCATTATTTTACAACTGAAGTATAGCCTATCCTTTTTAATCTATGTACATTGTAACCATTATATTTTTGTAACATTTTGTATTGAGGTTTTTTTTTTTTTTTACCATGTTTGATTTTGTGTCTGTAGTTGGCTGCTATCATAAGAAAAGTACATGCAATTTGTACAAGTGAACATAAAGTGAACCAGGGATGGAGGACAATGGTGTTTCATTTCACCATATTTCATAACTATGCAATAGAAGATTTTGTTTGTAATTACATTGGGATTTAAGCCATCTCATCAATAAAACAAATTATATCACAAAAAGCCTTCATGTTTCATCAATTAAACTATTGTCACTACTACATAATAAATATGTATGAATTGGTACAGTTCTGAACAGAAGATTTAAAATTTAGGCTTAAATTAGCATCCTAACAAATACCTTCACATCAGGGTAATAAGGTACAACATACAGTTCTAGAAAATGCTATTGGATTTTCACAGATTTCTAAATCTGCCTGACTTTGTTTAATAAGTTTTGTATTGTGTGTATTTCTCTAAGTGCAAGTTACAACATTGAGGTTTTGAAAACAACACTTCTTCAGGCCTTACAACAGACCCAGTCAGAAACAGGAATGTTCCATTATATAAAGTATTGTTCCCAGAGGAAGTGAGTAAAAACTGCACTGTACTAGATGCCTTGGCCAGACGGTGTGATGCGCTCCTGAACCACCAGGTGGAGAAGGTGATTCTGCTCAGCACTCAGAAACGGCCTGAGGGGGAGAAAAAACAGACAAACACATAATCGGTATGGAAAATTGAGACTGAGAAGCAATAAAAATGCTGCTCAATCCCCATCACATGATGGAAATGAACATTTCTGAGTGCTCACCATAGCTCTGTCTGAAGAGACTTGAGGGACTCTGTGTCTTTCTCCTGGCAAGCCATCTGCAAAACAGATTTTCTGTTATACGCTACACAAATAAAACCATAACTGCAGATTCAGATGACCTTGACAAGTTCTCAGAGTCTTGTCAATGTTTATGCTCTCTTATAACTTTTCAATACAAGGGATAAAGCCTGGTCGTCCATAACAAGTTGCTCTACATAATATTTTTATTAAGGCTATTTAAGTCATCAATAAACATCAATCAAGAACTGTAAATATTGATTGAAAGGCACATGTAATGGTCTACCAACAATGAAACCACTGCAAATAGAAAAAATTCCTTCCATTGGCAAAGTAAGACAAACACCAGCACATTAATCACTGTCGTGTGAAGGCCATGAAGACCATCATTTTTCTGGTATGAGGCAGGAAGGATCAGGAAATCCTGTGAATTGAAAAGTATGTGGATGATGAAACTCACCACTACTGACTGCAGGAGCAGGAAAACATTCTCAGGCAGGAAGGTCACTGAAGGAGAGGACAAGATCCATGTTTACACCACTTCAAATAAATGTCACTCATAGGATTCATGATACAATTGGTGCATTCCCAATAAAAAGAGAACGTATATAATTCATTCGTTTTTGCTCCAATAACAGCTCAATGTTAAGGTGCATTTACCTTGGCTGTGAGGGTCAAAAGACTCCCATGCATATCTCTCCAGGGTCTGGGCATGTTCTGGTAACAACTTCTGAGGCGGAGGCTGCAAAGGAAAACAGCAAGGTTGGACCATTAAAGTGCTGCTGCACCAGTAAGTAATGAACAGATGTGGGATAAATAATCAATTTTGTGATACAATATCAATACTCTTAGCATCAGTAATGCAATATTTTCTGTTGCTTTGCTGATGTGGAGGTGTTTCCTTCTTTTAATGCTTAAAATTTAACTGTCTGCCTTCTGACACTGAAGTATTGGCCAGTGTTCATGTTGCTGTGTATCTGTGGTAAAAACACGTTGCCCAAGGTACACAGTGTTTCATCACTACCTATAAAACCCTGTTATAAATACAGCTTTTCATAAGTGAAGTAAAAAACAAACAAAACAGAACTGGTTTGATTCAAACTTTATAAAAAAATGATTTTCCCTTATTGAGGGTGTATTACCCACTTCAGTCACACAGATATTGTGATATAGATGGTTTTCTTGCAATATCTTGTCTTTATATATAAAATTATGCTTACCTCAAGCAGCATCAGCAGTAGCACTCTGGAGATCTCACATTTTGCCACAATGTCCAGAAATGCACCTTTTTTTTCAGGAAAATGAGGATCAGAAAATAAATGAAAACAGTTCACCATTTTCCGGTCAGTGTAATCAAATAAAATGCAACCATGATATTAAAACAGAACGTGAGACACTGCTTTAAAATACTGATCTTGCATTCAGCCTCCATTTAGAAAACTGTATCACCGGGGATCCATTCATACATAAGATTATTTTAAGCAGGTAGAGACTGTAGATGAATGCGGAGCCTCACCAACAGGGGTGCTGGTGCCTGGTAGCTGCAGTCCTCTCTCCTGGCACATCAGCTGCATCTCTGTGAACACTGACAAAGCACCGTCGTAGTCACCTGCAAAAAACACAAGAGACATGCAAGCTCAAACTGCAGAAAATCAAGCCAAAGCATACGCTCATAAATCACTCATCAGCTACATATCAGATGTAAAAGGACATGACTGAACTCACGGGTAAGAATTTTACACGTGGCCATTTCTCCCATTGACAGCAGAGCTTCAATTGGCGTCTGCGTCTGCAACTCTGCAGCCCTCTGGTAATGAACAATAGCTTCTCCCGGTCTGTTCATCTCCTATTGACACCACAGGAAGAGTTGAGATTAACATGTCATTTGAATTACAGTATATCAACAAAAAAAAAAATCAAAGATCAACATAATTTATCTATTAGGACAGCTTGAAGATCTGATCCAAAGTTTTACCTTGAGCGCGTTGCCAAGTTCTAGACACAGGCTGGCTGCCATCACAGGCTGGTTCATCTCAATGTACACCTGTAAGCCATTTGAACATCAGCGTTATCTTACAATACAGGAATGTACTCCATAATCTATTCTGCAAACCCTTAATCTGTTTATATTTTCCACAAAAAATGCCTACATTCACATTAAATGTACTATTACTTTCATTTCCCAGATATTTTCAGAGCACAGCTGTTGCTTCAAGCACTAAAAATATCATCAAAAACTAGGAGTCACAGTGTACCTTGATGGCAAAACTGTAGCAGTTGAGTGCAGCCTGAAGGTGCTCATCAAAGCCTGGGGCCTGCAGTGCCCTGTTCTCCTTCTCAGACGAGAGAAAGAGGCGGGCAGCGTCAGTTAACGCCAGAGCCTCTCCAGGAGCGTTAAAAAGAGTCTGCTCACACCTGCAAGACATTCAGGATGTGTAACAACAACAGATGCACCATCAACAGTAAACATCTCATCATCACCATGAATGATACAGGCTCCCTCTGGGATAATTACCACCGCCTCTGTCACCCTGTGGTGCTGTATGGGACCTAACAACTTTAGAGGAGTCATCACTCACTGGACTGTGCCCTAATGAGATGATCCAACTAACCAGTTACTAAATCTTGACATGTAGCACTCAAGTTGAGCCCATCAGTGTTTATTGAGTCGAAAACATAGTAGCAAGAATTCCAAAACTTTGTAACACAGGTGATATGATATGCCTGACATGTGGGTAAAGAATTGAGAAATTACTTAATTAATGTACAAATAATGTAGTACATTTTTGATGGTTTTAACTGTCATAATTCGGAATATTTCAGAGCCCAGCAGGGTGAGAAGAATAATCAGAATAATCACTCCAATTACTTACCAAACGACAATTTCATGCAGTGATACCACATTATAAAATTACAGCATTTCTTTCAGCAGGTTCCCAATAAGGAATTCATGCAAACGTTCACTCAGTGCTCAGCACGAGCCTACATCTTTTCCATTTATTTTTTACAATGAGGTTGTTGTGATTAACGTGTCACAAATAACATTTACAAAATTTTTCAAAAACAGCAGTTACTTGAGGAATCTTTGCTACATGGCCGAAACTATGTGAACACCTGAACATTACACCCACATGTGACTGCTGATCATCTCATTCTAAAGCCATGGGCATTAATAAGTTAATACGCTTTGGTGATAAGGTCTGGCTCGCAGTTGGCATTGTCTCAAAAGATGTTATATGGGGTTGAGGTCAGCGATCTGTGCAAGCTAGGAAAGCAAACACAGACAATGGCTCTTCCCAAGTTCTTGCCACAAAGTTTGAAGCAAGCAATATCATGAAATATCATGCTTTATGCTATTTTGTAGCATAAAGATTTTGCTTAATTGGAACTAAGGGGCCTAGCCCAAACCATGAAAACAGCTGCAGTCCAAAAGGACACAAAAGTAAGTGGACAAAGGTGGCCTGTACTTTTGGCCATAGAGTGTCTCCTGCACTGTGTTAGACACTGAGATGGTTCAGGTAAGTACAAGTATACACCAATGTCCACTCACCGAGCCATGGCCAGGTTACAGAAGGCAGCATACTGAAGGCAGTCCTGCTGCTTCAGCTCCTTGGCTAACTGACCTGAAACACAGGTAAAAAACAGGAAAATCAATGTGAGGCAAACTGTGAAGCAACTGTCTGATGACATATATTCTCTCTAACATGGATGAGAACAAGGAGAAAGGCTGGAGATGGTGACATGCGTATCGAACGAATAATGTAATTCTGACATTAGGTCAAACGGTTGGGCAGAGACTGGCAGACACTTACCAAACTGCTCACTCGCCTCCGCTACATTGGGCTTCCGGAGAAAACGTCTGCGACAAGGAAACACAAGCCTTTCAATTTTCTAAAATATCACAATTAGCTAGTTAGCAAGCTACCGTAAATACACTTCTGTTAAGGTGCCAAACAGAGGAATGAATGTGTGCTTCGCCAATTTTAGCGACTGTAGCTAGCTAAATTAACGTTACCGTTAGTTGTCGAATAACGCAACAACACATCAGTTTACCAATTATGAACCTGAATTAAACAACTCAAATCTACCAACATTATATTTGCATTAGAAACTACATTACAAGCGCATAAAGGTAAGTTAAAAAAACGTTATGTGACAGACAGATAGCTTAACCTAGCTTATTAGCGCTAGCTGTATAACTTATCTGTAGCATTATTGACATTTAACGTTACGCTTATCCTGACATTCAGTCAGATTTCTATTTGAACTAATGTGACTAAAAGCCTTACTTTTTCAGTTTATTTGACACAGCACGATATCTCGCCAGAAAATCGCCCTCTGCAGCCATGATCAATGCAGAAAAACACAAGCCAAACCAGGAAGTCCAACTGACAGGAGCGCTGACATTGGCTCGTAGAATTGATAACTCACAATTTCATTGGTCAGTGTACGTAAAAAGGCGGTGCTTATATGGAAGGAAATGCCCAAAATTAGGAGAGACGTTGCAGAAACGGTGAAATCTCAAGACATAAATTAGACTGAGACAGGTTGCAGGAATATATTTATTTTTTTCAATTTCTGTAGTCGGTAACAGCCAGAGGTGGAAAGTACTGCACTTAAGTACAATTCTGAGGTACTTATGCTATTTTATACTTACTCCACTACATTTCAGAGGGAAATACTGTACATTTTTATTTTATTGTATATTTTACTCCACTAGCCTACATTTATTTGCCCGCTATCGTTACTAGTTATTTTGCAGATTCACATTTTAAACATCTATAATGCATTGTTAAACAGTAAATTAAATAGTTAGCTCCACCACAACCAACTACAACATTAAAATGCTACATGTTAAGCATCCATAATAATAATACAACAGTATAATACATTGTACTGCATAGTGAGTACTTTCGTTTTCACACTTTTAGTAAATTTTTTCTGATAATACTTCATACTTACTTCATAAATGTACATGTAACAGAGTATTTTTACATTGTGTTTTTGTTACTTTTACTTTTAAAGAATCTTAATACTTTTCTTGCCACTAATAACAGGTGACAATGACACAGCAAAACAAACAGATCATCTCAGCTACTGATATAAATATCACATCATCTGTTGAAACAATTGTTTGTATGACTCAAAAATTCTCATATACGTCTTCCTGCTGGGGTTGTGTGGCTTTCGCCATCTGTGGAGGAAGTAGAAGACAGGTCACACACAGGTCAACTGCATGTTTTATTGTTTTCCATTAGTAACAGAAAATGTGACAAAGAACCTGAAGACCACACTGACCGTTTTTGGGGGTTTGTCTTTCTTGGGTTTAGCGTTGCTTTGGTCTGGCCCTCTGTTGGCAGCCGAGTGGTCCAGCACATCATAAATGGACCTGGGCCGAGGCTCTAGACTCTGAGAGAATTTTTCACATCAGTTTCCAAGAAATATAAAAGTGAACATAGGGAATTTGGAGAACAAAAATGACATGGGTCTGTCTATATACTGATGAGTGGAACGGTGCTTACAGCATAAAAAGATGTAGACTGAGTTGTTATTACATCCACGCTGGCATTCCTCGTCTCTGTCTCTTTCCTTTTTTTTCTGGTGTCACCATCTTCAGTGTTGCATTCTTTCTAAAAATGACAATTTAATACATCAAAAGAAAAAATCCATTACAAAAACAGGATAACACACAACTAGACTATAAGGCACATTCTTTGCTCCTAGCAACCTGGCTGTATAATCAGTGTGTAGATGAATACAGAATCAGAACCTCAATATGAGTTTAAGAAGTTACTTAGTTGTTCATACACAACTTTCTCAATTCTCTTTCTTACAAAGGGAAGGTTTGATTTGGGTCAGTGGTTGAAAATCACAGGTGTATCTAGGCTGCTCTTTTTTTTTAGAAGAGGCTTGATGACTGCAGGGTAATTGAAAACTACCTGATGTTACAGAACTGTTGGCTATTTTCAGCAAATCTATCACCAGCTGAGAACACTTTTAAAGAGGCTTGTTGGGAGAGCATCAGCTGGCCTGAAAATGTTCTTTTTAATTCATTTAGCATGGATTGCGTTATCAAGTAAGCTGAGTTTTCAGGGGATCTGGTGCTTGACCCAGTGATTTTGGGCTGCAACTAATAATTATTTTTGATTATTCTGCCAATTATTTTACTGATTACTTGTTTGGTTTTATAAAATATCCGAAAATAGTGAAAAATGCCACAACACATTTTCCTAAATCCTAGGGTGACATCTTGAAATTGCATGTTTTGTCTAGCCAGTGATCCAAACCCCTCAAGATATTCAATGTACTATGACATAAGACAAGAAAATGCTGGAGCTAGGTATGCTATGTTTGGCACTTTTGCTTGAAAAAAAGGATTAATCAAATAGTTGCCGATTAAATTTGTGTCGATCGACTAATCGATTAATCAATTAAATCTAAAAAGATAGGACTCAACTTCATCTGGAGCTTGAGAAACTCATCTATAACACTGCCTGTCAGCTTCACGTCCCTCATAGCACCACAGTTTAAGTCTGCAACAAAGCAATATTCTTACTTTGCAACAGGCTGTTTCTTAATTTCTGCCAGGTTATGAGCAGAACACATCTTACCCAATGTCCTCTGAAGACACACACTGAGCCGACCACACTGAAAACCAGCAGCACACCAGTGAAGGTGGCAACTATGACGAACTCTGTGTAATCCAATTTTACACGCTCCATGTAGCCCTCATCTGGAAAACACACACCGTTCAATGTCAGTCTGTGCCAGGAATGCATCATCATAACTGGACAGCAGAGGTTGGCTGATAAATTCCTCACCTGTCAAGAGAGTAATCTACTGGCTAAAAATATTTAAGATCAATGGACTTTTTGCGTACTTTGGTATAAACTGAATACACTGTCCGCATCAGTATTAGTCCACTAATGGCTTTTCACATGTACAGTGGTTCCCAACATGGGGGTCGGGACCCTCCAAGGGGTCCCAAGATAAATCTGAACAAAATTGTCAAAGGGATAAGAAAGAAAACAAAACAACAACATTATGTTTATTTTTTCTCAGAAGTGAGAAATTTTGGGATATTTTCACCTTTTGGTGGGCTCTAAATATCCTTCAAATGAAACACTCAATTGGGTGAACTGCTTACAACTCACGTCCACTCAAACACTGAAGACCCATTGGAAATGAACAAATTACAAAACATTGCCTCAAACTAGCGAGTAGCTAGCTCGTTAGCAAACATTGTGTAAATAAGTGACGTACAAACTTTCACCAACAATTTATGTGACTTTGTGCCAAACAGCACTTTGTTTTTGCCTTCATCTGTCGGATGCAAGGAACCAAATATTTATGCACCTGCATATATATGTCTGCCACGACATCACTTTTTCTTTGTTGGTTTTTCAACAAATCACTACATATTCTGTGTCCATGCATTGAGATATCAAGAATTTCTAACAGCTACATATCGTAGCTTGGCGAAAAGAACTACAGATGTGTCAACAGACTGCTGGCAAAATGGCTGACTATATTAATTTGATGTTTGTGGCAGTTTGTTAACAAATTAAGCAAGATACAAAGGAAGGGATCTTGCTTCACTTCTGCTACAAATACCAAACACAATAAATTTAGGCTATTAATGGTGTGACTACAAATCTATCAGTGGGTGTAACCATTTTGGAATAATGCCCACACTCTCAAGTCGGAGTTTTCCTCTTCTTCCCATTCTGCTGAGTTTGCGTGAACTGTCGACCCCTCCCTTCTTTCATGCCACTGGTCAGCCTCGCTTGATCTTGCATCCCACACTCTTTTGCAACAGAAAATGAAGAGGAGCAAACTTTGCACTCTTCCACACCCAGTGAGTCTTCCCCATAAGGCAGTGAAATCATTAATAATGTAATTTGATTACACATGAGAGCTCACACCTTGCTATCACCTCCAATTTCAAGATCTCCTACAAAGACATAACTGAAGAAACATATTAAATCTGGTTACTGCTACTTCTTTCATTCACATTCTCTTCTTTTTCGTACTCACTTCTCATTCGAAGAAACCAGTACACCTTGGCTGTTTTATATGTGCAATAGTATTCTCCTGAGGTGTTCAGGTCTTTCAGCTCCAACATCAGTTGAAGATCTTGTGACTGGTCAGCCGTCTCAGGGATTTTGCAGCTGTATCTCTGAATGTGGCAAGGATCGACGCATCTCAAGCGACTGCTACTTTGGTTTGCTGGCAACTTCAACGTACATGTAATGTTGATGTGTTCGCCATTGAGGGCCACAAAGACTGTTTCATTCAGGTGTAATTCTGTGAGGGGACATGACATAGAGGTTGAGCTGAAATGATTAGTCGGTTAATCAATCGATCAGTCGTTAAAGTCAATTATTAAGCAAAAATATCAAACATTCTCTGGTTCCAGCATCTCAAATGTGTGGATTTGTTGTTTCTCTCTCTTTTATATCAGCATAAACTAAATCTTCTTGAGTTGTAGACGGTTGGTCAGACAAAACAAGCAATTTGTACACTTGCCTTTTGGTTTTGGGAAACTGTGACATATTTTTCACTATTTTTTGACATTTATAAATGAGAGGTTTAATAAAAATATATAAAAACAATAGCTTGGTAATGAAAATAATGATTAGTTGCTGTTGATATGACACCGAAGAAACACATATCTCAACTAATCTTTGGCTGCAAACAATCCAAAAGTTACTGTGAAAGTGTCACCCTTCACTTGAAGTACAGTATCAGTCAAAGTATAGTTTGGATGGCTTACTTGGTGTGTCCATTCCTGAGCATGCAGAAGGGAAGAAAAGGACAAATATCCAGGTCGACATGAAAGAGATTCGCCGAAATTGTTGAGCCTCCATGTTGAGATTTTCAGGGTTTTTGTGGGCTTGCTTTTAGTGTTCTTCATCAAGGTTGTTCTGCCTTTCTACTCTGTGTTTTTCAGGTTTCTTGGTACATAAACTGCAGTGTAGGATTTCCTGTTTCTGGCAGAGCCACTTCCTCAAAAATGTTAGTTTTCTGTTTTTCTGGACACTGATTCATTGGTGACACTGAATTAAGAGGCCAAGGGGTTATGAAAAGAGCATTTACAACTCTGGTTGATATGTGACACTCAACATTAAAACCTGAAAGCATTTGCACACCACAAGGATACACCCACAAGTAGGATAAAATTGTACAAAGACGGCCTCTAACTTGCTTTGAATTGTGTTGAGAGGGAATATTTCTGGTTGCATTATTTTCTTACGTCAGCCTCTAGATGTAAGGTGAAATGTTGGCTTTCCACCACAGTGAGATACTGCTGGAGAAAAAAAAGTGTGGGCCACGAGCGCACACCTCATCATGTGGTTTTTAGAAGACAGAAGACAAGAAAGACTCATGCAGTGAGGGAGAGAGTGCAGTGTGTGTGTGTGTGTGTGTGTGTGTGTGTGTGTGTGTGTGAGGCTGGAATTCAGCTGAAAGTGACAAATTGCCTGTTGTTAATGTGAACCAGCTGTGAATGGTATAGTGGCTTCTTTTACAGCAGTAACTCTCTGTTGATTCGCTCTCTGAGGCTGCCAGGAGAGGCTCGCAGATGTTGAAGTGCAGTTATTGTTGCGGTTATTATTATTTAACCCCATTTGTCTGTCTGTCTGTTTTTTATTTCTCTCTTTCCGCCTCCTTCCTTCTCTCTGCCTCAACACTTGACTTTTTCACCATTTTCTCTCCAGCTGTATTGGTGGCCAACTCTGACCTCACCTCAGCCACAGCATGAAAACAGACACAGGCACAGAGAGAGAGAGAGAGCTGGAATAACATCTGGATGCCAGTCAATAAAGAATAATTCATTCCATTTCATATCTCGTCTCCCTCACTCCTTCATCTCCCCTCTTTCCTGGGGAGTAAAGTACACAAATCCTCTACTTTACAAAAACAATGACAGATTAACAGATTGATCTTTTAAACCAGATTAACTGGACAGACTGTCAGTGTTGTAGCCTATACTGTAAATGGAGCAGAGAAAACATGTTCTTTGCTTGAAAATATTGATGTTGATATATTAATATTCCCTGATGTTATAAGTCTCCAGCGGTGGAAAGTAACTAGGAACTTTACTAAAATACTACTACAATTCTGAGGAACTTTACTTTACTTAAGGGTTTCCACTTTCTGCTACTTTATATTGTACTTTTTACTCCACTACATTTATTTTACAGCTATAGTTCCTTGAAAAAAATATTTTATATCCAAAACATATGATCAGTTTATAAAATATGATGCACTGATGTAGATTAAACTACCCCAAAGTATATGAAGTAATTAAAAGTAGCATCACCTCAACCTGCTACAACGCTGAAGTATATAAAAATAGTATATTGTACATTGATTAATAAACTAATTGTTGCAGCTGTACATTAAAGGTCAGCTTACTTAATTCATCAATAATAATGATCCAATAACATCCAATAAGTGTTTCCAATACTTCTGTACTACTACTACTGTAAGTAAAATCCAGGACTTTTACTTGTAATGGAGTATTTTTATATATATTTTTGTAACTTTGACTTAAATAAAGGATCTGAATATGTTCTCACTGGTGGAAGGACTGATTTAAGAAGCATTTTATTGCTGTTGTTGGTGGACTACTATATACCACTTCATATTCTATAGGGTAGTTTAATCATCAATAAAAATGCATCGTATTTTATATACTGATGTAATTATAGCTGTCAAATAAATGTAGTGGAGCAAAAAGTACAATAACTAAATGTGGTGGAGTAGAAGTATAAAGTAACAGAAAATTAAAATATGCAGTAAAGTATAGTAAAGGACAACTTCTTGCTCACCTAAACACAATAAACAAAGAGCAAATATTCTGTTCTTCTCCAAATAAATAAAAAATACATCTTTCTGCATTCTTATACGTGGCAGAATTAAAAAAAAACATGGCTCAAAGATGTGCTGAGGCCCTGAACTGCTTTTGTGAGGTTAAAGGGCAGACGGTGGGAAACAGAGACAGATGAAAAAGGTCCATAACTCAGGTTTTGAGGAGACCACAGTACATTTCTCTAGAAACTCAATCCTGCAGCAGGCTGACATTACAGCCTCGGACACATATACCTGTCTGTTCCATAAAGGGGGTAAAGAAAAGGAGAGACAAAAACAGGTAAATTATGAGACTTATCTGAAAGAAGAGGGGCGTGCAACACATCTGGCAGCAGCTGGATGTCATAGTGTGTGTGTGAGAGAGAGAGAGTGTAGGAGTTGGGCGTGTGTCGGGGTGTAAAGATACGACAGAGTTTTATTTTATAAAAGTGGCTCAGCACTGGACCTACCACACTCTCCTCCTAATTATATTACAGCTGCGAGCTGAGGGTGGAGAGAGCATCAGAGAAAATAAGAAAGAAATAAGAAGAAAAGACCGGGGCAGTGACAGAGTGGAGAGGCGAGAGGAGCAAAGGCTTCTGGTATTCAAACTACAGATCGGAGAAGGACTTCCTGCTGAGCATCATCATCATTTGAAGTCGTGAGTATCGGGCTCATTTGCTCTATTTTTCCAAAATAGTTTACAGCCTGTGATACTTCAACCAGTGCACTGTTAGTTTGCAAAGTTTAACATGTAGTTCTGGCAGCACAGATCTTCACAGTGAAGGGACACGGTGCTTGTTGCTCGGCGATGTTGATGTGTTTGGCCAGATGTGAAACAAGCGGTGTCTGATTATTGTTTGGCTAATTTTCAGTGGGCCTTTGATCGGCCTCCAAATTCATATTCCCTGACAACATTTAGAATACCTCAGTGAGTCACCGGCTTATTATTGTCCAGTATTATTCACAGACTTTGTCATATGGATGCAATCCTGCTTTTTTCTTTTCTTGTCTTTCGTTGTCCTCTTCTCTGGGTCGCCTGCTTTCACCTCCTCCCTTATTTTTCCACTCAAACCTGGAGTCATGGGATTAGAGTTAAAGTACGAGATTTAAAAACTTTGTTTTGTCAGATTGGACTGTAATCATTCTTGTCTCATAACAGACACATACAACTGACTGCCACAGGACAAAAAGGCCGCTTTCTTCAGGACTTCAGTTAAAGTAACTGTTATATTCTATATATTGATCCAAAAAGTGGTACTTTAATGTTGTATTGTTATAGCTGATCAAGCAGGATCTTATTTTAACAGCTTAACAAACAGCTGGTTAGTTTCATTTATAACAATGCATCATATTTTAAAAACTGATTGTATGTTTTGAATGTAAAATTTGAAAAGTAACTTGTAATTGTAACTATTGAATAAATACAGAGGAGAAAAAGTATAAAGAAAGAAAAGTATATAAAAATTGTACCGTACGTGAGTTTCATCTCGTCTTTTATTTCCTTCTCACGCTCTTTCTGTTTGTGTTTGTCTGCATTAAAAGAAAATACACGTCAAGAAGTTTATCTGTTCATTCTCAACACGTGAAGGTTTGATTTTCTCTTTTCTTCTTCTTCTTCTCTCTTTTTTTTTTAAAGGGGATTGTCTGTCTGTTTGTCATGGCCCCTCCCTCTCTGTTGATGGTGCTGATGGTGGTTGCCATGGCAACTGGGGCCCGTGCAGCCAGCAAGGAGAATGAACTGGATTATGGGTACTGGAACTACAGAGAAGGAGGTAGACGATGAGCCTCCATTTGATCTCGGGGGCCTGTAAATCACTGAAATAAAGATAATTTATTATTAAGCTGAATGAAATGCAGCAACTCTCTCATGCAGAGATGAGATAACTAGTTGGAGTTCAAAATCATTATAACACATGTGGCCAATAATATTCATGATTCATTCAGGCTGTTTCCTTTAAATCGAAACCTGATGGTGTTATGTTTTGGTTTCAGCTGACAGTGTGAATGTGGCCTCAGTGCGCAGTGTGACCAGAGTTTTAGACGCCTGGGGGAAACGCATCTTCAGTGAGATCAAGACTTTACTGCACTCTCAGCCCAGCACGCTGCTGCCTGACTACTCCAGGTAACTTTAACACATGTATCACACTCTAATATACCCTAAAACATGCTGTCTGAGCAGCCTTCACTTAACTATTTCTACTACAACTATTAGTTAGGTCTGTTCCCATGTATCACAGATATTACTTTCAAATCTTTTAGGTTTTATTTCCTTTCATTTGCTTTTATGTAAACATAAAACACATAAAAGTGTAAAACAATCTAAAAACAAAATTATGTGAACTGAGGAAGTTTTTATAATATGCATTTACACACAAATTACACATGATGGGTTATTAAAGGCTGATTCAGATTATTTATTTATTTTAGTTTTTTAAAATTAAGCTGTAAACAAGTAAATAATTGGATTTGGTATTTTCCCACCAGAATTATATTGAAACAGCTTTTATTTTATCTCAGATTTCGAGATAAAATCTACACGAAAGCTGAGGTTCAAAGTTCATTCTTGACCTTGGAAACAGCAGCTGACAAAACACCACAAGGTCTATTTAGTAGCTTTTCTGAAGCTTTCGATCATATCACATGGTCTCCATCAGAAGATATGTTACACAGTTGTTATAGAGTTGTGTATTTTCAAATGTAAGCTTTAAAGCTTTTAAGCCAACATAGACAAGATGTTTATAATCAGCAGCCCTGTTATGACACACTGTTCTTCCCGGTTGTTCCCGGATGTTAAAATATTTTTGTTGAGGTAATATATTGTTCAGACCTCCATCAGAGTTGAGATGTGTGAGTTGTGAAGCTGAGCCTCCTCTGCTCGTCCTGCAGGGTGCGCCCTCTGTCCGAGTCTGTCAACGACCTGTTCAGAGAAGTATCCCTTCTGCGCCGGCGCATCACCGAGCTCTCTCATCGCTTAGCAACCCTGGAACCGTTCCTCCGTCACCACGGCTACCGGGAGGAGGGGAAGGAGGAGGCGGGAGGCGGCCGGGCTTTGGTACCTCAGAGCCTGAGAGGAGAGGTGGCGAGCCTGGCCCGGTACACCCCGAGGACCGCAGGGAGGCCGAGTCCACCGAGCGGGAGCCGGGTGGTGAGGAGGAGACGGGTCAGAGTCCTCAAGAGAGGGGGAGAGATGCTGGTTCAGAGAGAGAGAGAGAGACACACTGATGGAGGGAAGTGAAGAGTGGGGAAGTTTGTGACTGTGTGAGACACAGAAACAGATTCTGCAAATATTATATTGGCTAATGTAAGAAATCCATTTTTAAAACTGTATAGATTTCATTTTTGTAAAATAACAATTGATTTATGGTCACTGCTTATCCTGTGAGATCAGGAGTGATGATTAGGGTTTATATTAATCAATAGATAACTCATAATAAACTCTTGTGATTATCACAATTTTGTTGTCCAGCTCGTAATGTCAGATCGACTTTAAAGTCAGGACACACACAGAAATGCACACCTCCTTTTTTTATCACTATAACTCTGTGTTATTATATAACATTTTTAATCAGTTCCAGAGCTTATTTCTGCACCAATCATCCTCAAAATGTGTATTTTTCTGAGCTTAAAGGTTCATTCTTGACATCGGAAACTGCAGCTTGACAGAAAAAAAAACAACCCAACTCTCAACACAAGGTCCAACTTACTTCTTGTTTACTTTCAACCACATCTCATGGCCTTCCTCAGCAGATGGAGTTGCTCGCTTCTCACGGAGATTCTCATTATAACGTGATATATATTATTTATATATATATATAT